>CAUYQG010017360.1:0-21086 GCA_963574415.1 Tarsius wallacei
GAAATTCAATTCACCTTGTTGGCTTATGTGCTAAGAGTTTTATGTGTATGCAGTGGTCTGTTTTTAGGATTGATATGTTCTTCAAAAATATAGTTCAAATTTTCTAGGATTATTTTTTGTTTAATTTGTGATTTGAAAAAAAAGCAATTAGCAAGTTTCAAAAAAGGATTGAAAAATCCCTTTCACAAAGGAAAAAATAGAAAGCAAATCAAGATGTAAAAGAAAAAAATAATACAACTTCTATAGTAATTAATAACCCGAGAAGGAAAAATGAAAATCAATTACAGTTGCATTTTAGATGATTTAGATGAAATCAAATCCCTGGGAACCTCTTGTGGCAAGAGCTGCCCTCCTACAGGCGAGCCCTTCTCACTCCCACCCCCTCACTCTCCTTCCAGTCCAGCCTCAGGACCTTTCTCATACACCTGGACTTAAAATGTATGTCATTTTATGATTTGGTACAAGAACAGGCATATAAATCAGTAGAACAGGATAGAGATTCTGGAAACAAAACCTCAATTTCTCAATCAACTCATCTTCAACAAAGCCTCCACTAACAACCAATGTCGGGAGGATGACCTAATCAGTAAATGGTGCTGGGAAAACTCGATGACCATATGCAGAAGACTGAAACAGGACCCCTACCATTCTTCATACACAAAAATCAACTCTAAATGGATCAAAGATCTACATATAAAACTTCAAAATAGGCTCGGTGGCTCAGCCTGTAATTCTGCACCTTTGGGAGGCTGAGGTGAGTGGATTGCTTGAGCCCGGCGGGTTCGAGACCCGCCTGGGCAAGCAAAACCTCATCTCTACAATAAATCAAAATATTAGGCGAGTGTGGTAGTGCGCGCCTGTAGTTCCAGCTACTTGGAAGGCTGAGGTGGAAGGATCGCCGGAGCCCAGCAGGTCGAGGCTGCGGTGGCCGGGAGCGGCCACTGCACTCCAGTCTGGGTGACAGAGTGAGAATCCAACTCAAAAAAAAAAAAAAAAAAAAATAGCGATGAGAGAGCTTCCACTTTTTAAATCATTTCCCTATTTATCAGAAATGAAATAGGCCAACATTCAAATTTCAATTATCTTGAAATTATGAATATGAGTTACCAAAAGGTTTGTTTCTTTAAAAAATATATATCTCCAGCCAGGCACGCCTGTAGTCTCAGCACTCTGGGAGGCAGAGGCAAGAGGACTACCTCAGCCCAGGGGTTTGAGACCATCCTGGGCAAAATGGAGAGACCTCATCTCTACGATAAATCAAAAATGGAGATAAATCAAAAAATTAGCCGGGCATGGAGGTACACACCTGTAGTTCCAGCTACTTGGAAGGCTGAGGCAGAAGGATTGCTTGAGCCCAGCAGGTCAAAGCTGCAGTGGCCTTGAGTGTGCCACTGCACTCCAGCCCATGTGACAGAGTGAGAATCTGACTCAAAAAAAAAGTTTCCAAAGATTCAATACAGGCAATTTTAATATCAATAATACACTATTCCCAAATCCGCGCCAGTAAAAAAGTAGTCTGATCTCAGGTAATGCAAGTGCCTTCTGAGAGAGTACTGCCAACTCCTCCTTCCCATCACTTACAACTCTGCTGTCATTCATTTCACTTATCCATAAGATACAATCACTGAATAGATTGTTGCCATTATTTAGCAACAATGGTAGCTAAATATCACTATACATTTGTCAAAACCCATAGAATGTACAAGATGAAGAAGGAAACAATATAAATAATGAACTTTATAGTTAATAACGTATCAACACTGACTCATCAATTTTAACAAATGTACTACGTGAATGAAAGATGTTAGAGAGAAAGGAGGGAATGGGAACCTTTTACACTTTGGTTTTTTGTTTGTTTGTTTTACCCTATCATCAGTTGACAGAAGAACTTTCTTTACTTTTAGATCAATTTTTCTGTAAACCTGAAACTACTCAAAAAACCTAAAGTCTGTTCTTTAAAATCTGAAATCATATTGAAGACTTATATACTGTTTTAGAATAAACCCTTCTATGGAACTGCTTGGCTTTGTCAAATATTGATGTCAATAATTTTGGAAACTGAGCTATATTCCAGTTATTTCTAAATTTTAAAATAATCATCTATGACAAACTGCCAAAAGAGGGTAAAAAAAGGTCTATCAAGCCACAATTTCCTTTCTTACATAAATCCAGAACACTTTCTTTTTTTTTTCTCTCCCTCTAACACCTAGGAAAAATCTTTGGGAAGTAGTACTATTCTCAAGAAACTGTATTATTCAGAACATACCTAGGAAAATGCCAGTATAAGGAAAGAAAAAAAAAAAAAACCACTAGAGTATCAGGAAACCTGTATTTCTTTTTCTAATCTCAGTTATGTCACTAATAAACTAAATTATCTCCAGCATTTCACTTCCCCCACTGATCTCATAGTTTCCTGTTCTGTTAATTTAAAAGAAAAAAAATAAAATAAAAGAGAGAGCATATCCAGACTAGACTATGTCTAAGTCAGTAACTTAACAGTGATACAGTGAATACAAGAAAAATATTAGCATTCTGGGGAAAACACCTTTCATTTGTACCAAATTATCTACTAAACACATTGCAAGAAAGAATAAGATTAAGATCAATGAAATATCCCCGAATTGTACCCATCTTTAAAATAAAAGTTAAAGAAACAACAATAATGAAACTTGTAAATTGACAAATATAAAGCGCAGGGCATAAGTAGTGACAAGAATCCTTTTCCTCGTCACACATTTACACATTTAACATATGTGTAAGTCACATAAGAGAATTTACTGTCATAAACAAAGGTCCAAAATAACTGTCATTTAATGAGATACATAGTTACAATCCTCTCTCAGTATCCATGGAGGATTGGTTTCAGGACCACCATGTATACTCGCATCAGAGGATCAGCCCTCAT
The DNA here is from genome assembly GCA_963574415.1 of Tarsius wallacei. Lineage (NCBI taxonomy): Eukaryota > Metazoa > Chordata > Mammalia > Primates > Tarsiidae > Tarsius > Tarsius wallacei. Next base: position 2,906 of record CAUYQG010017360.1, read on the forward strand.
GTAAAATGGCATAGTATTTGTAAATAACCTACACATATCCTCTCATATACTTTAAGCCATCTCTAGATTACTTATAATACCTAATACAATGCAATGCAAATGCTATGTAAATAATTATTATACTATAGTTTTTAATTGTACTATTTATTATTGTTTTTTAATTAATTTTCTTCTCACGTATTTTTTGTTTGTGGTTGACTGAATCAACAGATGCTGAACCCACAGATATGGAACCCATGGATAAAGAGGGCTGACTGTATTACCGTGCATCACACTAAATACTAAGCAGTTCAAGGAAAATGTTTATAATGAGTATTATTTTCCTAGAGATAAATAAAAAACCAGTTAAAGGAACAACAAGGTTCAAGAGGCCATTCTCATATGACTGAAGAAGCCTTCAGTTAAAGAACAGAAGAGTAAAAAAGGACCAACTTCTACTTAAATAATCAATCCAAGGATTTTTGCTTCTCTAACAAAGGAGGTTCAGAGTTTAGCAAATTCTAGCTGGGAGTGTTGGTTAGCACCTGTAATCCTAGCAACTGGGGAGGCTGAGGCAGGAGGATTACTTGAGGCCACAAGTTTGAGATCAGCCTGGGCGACACAGTAAGACTTTGTCTCTGAAAAGTAAAAAGTGAAAAAAATTAAATTCACCATATTTTCTTTTTCCCCTACCCATTCCCACAGCCAGACTTAATACTAGAGAAAGCAAGTGCAGTATGATTAAATGGAAACCCTTGGGCAGAAATAAAAATTCTGTTCCCCTTTTGAAGATTAAATTAACTCTAATGCCATCCTGATGTTAGGAGATGGCATCAAGAAATGGTCTCTTTCTTCTGGGTCTTTGAAATCAGGAAAAAAAAATTTTTTTCAATGTTTAAAGGAAATTTTAAAAAAGGTTTTGTAGTTTGAAGGACTGACCTTTAGTTTAAAAGTTAACTTTAACTAAAAAAAATTAAACTCTTAATTAGACTAAGAAAAAAAAATCATAGATGAGAAAGGAGACATTAGACCTGATACTACAGAAATACAAAAAGAAATCATTAGAGACTATAATAAACAACTGTACAACAACAAATTGAAAACCCAGAAGAAAATTAATTCTTGGACACATACAACTTACCAAGATTGAACCATGAAGAAACAGAAAACCTGAACAGATCAACAATGGGTAACAAGGTTGAAGCAGTAATAAAAGTCTCCTATCAAAGAGAAGTCCAGGACCTAAGCCTTCACTGTTGAATTTTAAAAAATTTAAAGAACTAATACCAATTCTACTCAAACTATTCCAAAATATTGAAGAGGAGGAAACACTGTCGAACTCATTCTAAAAGTCTCCTATCAAAGAGAAGTACAGGACCTAAGCCTTCACTGTTGAATTTTTAAAAATTTAAAGAACTAATACCAAGTCTACTCAAACTATTCCAAAATATTGAAGAGGAAGAAACACTGCCGAACTCATTCTAAAATCCAGTTCCCAATGCCAAAATCAGACAAGAACACAACAGAAAAAGAAAACTACAGGCCAGTATCACTGATGAATATAGATACAAAAATCCTCAAAATACTAAGCATACTGAATTCAACAACATAAAAATATCATTCATTGGCCGGGTGCAGTGGCTCAAGCCTGTAATCTCAGCACTCTGGGAGGCTGAAGTGAGAGGACTGTCTGAGCCCAGGGTTTCAAGACCAGCCTGGACAACTTGGCAAGACCTCACCTCTACAACAAATGAAAAAATTAGCTGGGCATTGTAGCACATGCCTGTAGTTCCAGCTACTTGGAAGGCTGAGGTGGAAGGATCACCAGTGCCCAGCAGGCTGACACTGGGGTGGCGTGCCACTGCACTCTAGTCTGGGCAACGGAGTGAGACTCCAACTAAAAAAAAAAAAAAAAATCATTCATCAAGATCAAGTAAAATTCATCCCAGGGATGCAAGGATGGCTCAACATACACAAATCAATAAACATGATACATCACTTTAACAGAATCAAGAAAAAAAAAAAACATGATCATTTCAACAGATGCTTAAAAACCATTTGATAAAATTCAACATCCCTTCATGATAAAAAAAACTTTCAACAAACTGGGCATACAAGACACACACCTCAAAAAAAATGAAGACTAAATATGGAGAACAGCTAACATCATACTGAATGTGGAAATCTGAAAGCCTTCCCTCTAAATCTGGAACAAGACAAGAATGTCCACTTTTACCACTTTTATTCAACATAAGCGTGGAAATCCTAGTCAGAGCAATTAGACAAAAGAAAAAAATAAATAAATAAAAAGCATCCAAATTGAAAAGGAAGAAGTCAAACCAGTCTTGTTTACAAACATGATCTTATACACCTAGAAAAACCTAGACTCCCTGAAAAAACAGAAACAAATTCAACAAAGTTGCAGGATACAAAATCCATATATATTCTGAACACTACAGATAAGAAAAAAATTTTTTTCATCAATATACTAAAAAAATCACCAGACTGGGAAACACAGCGAAAACCTGTCTCTACCAAAAAGATCAAAATGTTAGCTGAGTATGGTGGCCACATGTCTGTAGTCCCAGTTACTTGGGATGCTGAGGTGGAAGGATCGCCTGAGCCCAGGAGGCTGAGGATGCTGTGAGCCATGATCATCATGACCATGCCACTGCACTCCAGCCTGGGTGACACAGTGGGACCACCAACTCAAAAATAAATAAATAAATAAATCAGTAGCATTTCTATGCACCAACAGTGAACAACCTGAAGAAGAAATCAAGAAAGCAATGGCTACCAAAAAATGGGGGGGAAAATTTAGTAATAAATTTAACCAAAGAAAGAAAAATCTCTACAATAAAAACTGTAACACACTAAAAAAAAACAAACAAACTGTAACACACTGATAAAAGAAACTGAAGTGGACACAAAAAGGAGAAAGATATCCCATACACATGAACTGAAAAAATTAACTGTCCATAACACCCAAAATGATCTACAGATCAATGCAATCCCTAACAAATATCAATGACATTCTTCACAGAAATAAAAAAACAATTCTAAAATTCATATGGAACCACAAAAAACTCCAAATAGCCAAAGTAATCTTGAGGAAAAAGAACAAAGCTAGAGGTATCACACTACCAGAATTCAAAATACACTATAAAGCTATCATAACTAAAACAGAATACTAGCATAAAAATAGATACTTAGACAAATGGAGCAGAATAAAGAACCCCAAAATAAATCCAACACATTTATAGTCATCTTGTTTTCAACAAAGGCACCAAGAACATACACTGGGGAAAGGACAGTCTCTTCAATAAATGGTGCTGGTAAAACTGGAAATCTATATGCAGTAGAAGGAATCTAGACACCTAGCTCTCACCATATGCACAAATCAAATTTAAAAAGCACTAAAGATTTAAATGTAAGACCTGAAATTAAAATTATCAGAAGCTGGCCAAGAAGGGCCTGACTCCCTCACAGATCGGTGTGATCCTGAGGGACTCCCATGGTGTGGCACAGGTACGCTTTGTGACCGGCAATAAGATCTTGAGAATCCTTAAGTCGAAAGGGGTTTGCTCCTGATCTTCCTGAGGATCTCTACCATTTAATTAAGAAAGCAGTTGCTGTCCGAAAGCACCTTGAGAGGAACAGAAAGGATATGGATGCTAAATTCCGCCTGATTCTGATAGAGAGTCGAATTCACCGATTGGCTCAATATTACAAGACCAAGCAAGTCCTCCCTCCCAATTGGAAATATGAGTCGTCCACAGCCTCTGCCCTGGTTGCCTAAATGTGTCTATGTACTCAAGCAATAAAATGATAGTTTAACTAAAAAAAAAAAAAAAATTATCAGAAGAAAACGCTTCAGATTATTGGTCTGGGCAAAATTTTGGGGGGAAGAACTCAAAAGCACAGGTAACAAAAGCAAAAATAGACAAGTGAAATTACAGAGTTAAAAAGCTTCTACACAGCAAAGGAAACAACAGAATGAAGAGACAACCTACACAATGGCAGAAGATATGTGCAAACTATTCATCTGATAAGGAATTAATAACCAAAATACATAAGAAACTCAAAAAACTCAGTAGCAAATTACATTCTGGATTACAAAATGGGTAAAGAGCCAGGCATGGTGGTGTACATCTGTAGTCCCAGTGACTCAGGAGGCTAAGGTGGGAGGACTGCTTAAACCCAGGAGCTTGAGGCTGCAATGCACTATGATCACGCCCATGAATAGCCACAGCTAGGATACACAAAGAGGCAAATAATCTAAATAGACATTTCACAAAAGAAGACACAACAAATGGCCAACAGGTATACAAAAACATACTCAACATAATCAGAGAAATACAAATCAAAACCACAATGAGCTATCGTCTCACCACAGTTAAAATGGCTATCAAAAAGAAAAAATAATAAATGCTAGTGAGAATGCCGAGAAAGGGGAACACTGGTACACTGGTGGTAGGAACATAAATTAGTACAGCCAACTATGGAAAATAGTATATAGGATGCTCAAAAAACTAAAAATAGATCTACCAAATGACCTAGCAATCCCACTGCTGGGTATACATCCAAAAGAAAGGAAATCAATATATGGAAGAAATATTTGCACTCCCTTGTTTATCGCATGCAGCACTATTCACCACAGCTGAGGTATGAAATCAAGCTAAGTGTCTATCGACAGATAGTATGTATATGTATGTGGTATATATACACAAGGAAATATTATTCAGTCATCAAAAAAAATGAAATTCTGTCATTTGCAGCAACATGGATGGAACTGGAGCACATTATATTAAGTGAAATAAGCCAGGCACAGAGAGATAAATATCGTGTGTTCTCAATCATGTGGGAACTAAAAAAAAGTAATTCTCAGGGAGACAAAGAATACAATGATGGTTACCAGAGGCTGGGAAGGATGAGGGGAGGGAGAATAAATAGAGGTTGGCTCATGGGTACAGAAATACAGTTAGATAAAGGAATAAGTTCTAGTATTCAATAGCACAGTAGAGTGACTACACTAAACAATAACTTGGCAATTTCAAAACTGCTAGAAGATTTGGAATGTTTTCAACACACACAAAAAAAATGATAAAATGTTTGAGGTGACAGATATCCTAATCACCCTGATTTGATCATTACCTATTGTATGCATGTAGCAAAATATCAAATGTACCCCATAAATATGTACAATTATTTATCAATTTTAAAAATGGATTATTGAATACCAACTGTACTTGCTGGCATGCATAATAAATTTTAATTAGAAAACATTAGAAAACATCATTTACAATACCTGTGATTCAACTAAAAAAATAAAAGGTATTATTACTAAAGGATCTATAATTATACATCTAGAAAATAAAAGCATATAAACTAAAAACCCATTAGCAATTTTTTTTTTTTTTTTGAGTCAGGGTCTCACTGTGTTGCCCAGGCTGGAGTGCAGTGGCACCATCACAACTCACCACAGCCTCGACCTCCTGGGCTCAAGTGATCCTCACCTTAGCCTCCTGAATAGCTGGAACTACAGGTACAAGCTACCACAGTCAGCTAATTTTTTGATGTTTTGTACAGATGAGGTCTCGCTATGTTACCCAGGCTGGTCTCGAACTTCTGGGCTCAAGCAATCCTCCTATCTTGGCATCCCAAAGTGCTGGGAGTACAGACGAGCCACCATGCCTGACCTATTAGCAATTTTTTTAAAAAGTTATCACTAGAGTATAATAGATAATGAAAAATCAATTACTTCCCTCTATATAAATAGCCAGATAAGAATGCAATTGATAAACCAGCCCTATAACAACAGCAGGTCTTGCCCTTCCCAAAATGTTTTTAGGAGTAAGTTTAATTTTTTTTTAATTTTCTAAAAATAACAAGAAATATGCATATTAACAAGAAATGCAAAAATGACAAGATGAAAATCAAATGCCGCTGAAAGGCATTAAATATTAAATAAATGGAAGGCCTACCTTCCTAGAAATATATGCTATTATGTTACCTCCTAAATTAATCAATAAATTCAAGTCCTTCTCAATAAACATATCAATAAGAATTATTTTTAGACATTAACAAAAATGATTCAAGTCCACCAGAAAAATTCTTTCAAAAGTAGAGTAGTAGGTAATCCTAGTACTTTAGGAGGCCAAGGCAGGAAGATCAAAAATAAAATAAAATAGAAAATTAAATTATAAGTACAGTAATAAAGCAACACTTCCACCAGATAGTAAGCATACTATAAAACAAGGAGAACAAAATAGCATAGTATCATTAAAAGCATAACAAATAAAAAAAGAAAATTTTGACATAGTTTTACTACTGACAGAGGTAGAATTTTTAAGGTAAAAAAATGATTTATTCAACAAATAGTGTTACAAGTGATTAGAAATTTATGAAAGTACTTGTGAAAGTACAGATTGATACAAATTCTTCATAGGGAATGATTCTATCAATTTTAACCACATACATAGTGTGTAAGACACAGGATTGTAAAGAATTTTCATTTTCTACATTACTTATTTCTATATTTGAATTTTTACAGCAAGTTTCTTTCTTTTTTTTTTTTTTTTTTTTTTGGTGGGAAAGTAGGATTTATTGAGAGGACAGAAGAGCTCCCAGAGCAGGAGGGAATCCAAGGGTGTTGCCCCAAAAGATTATTTTTACAATCAGAAAAAAAAAATTAAGATAATTGTTTTAGCCCTTTGCCTATCACCTTATCCAGCCTTTCTATCCTGCCTAAAATATCTCATTCTATAGACACTTTCAAGACAGAATTGATAGAAATTTCAATAACTGAGAGCAGGAAAATAAGGAAGATGACTCCCAGGGTCCCTGGCTTGGGAAGGCTTTCAAAAAAAAAAGAACAGAAAGGACACTATGTTGACATGAGGTATCCATGACAACCCAAACAGCATCTACTATATACAGTGTCTCAGTTATCCTGTAGTTAGCATCAAGACAATTAACTAAATCTTATGAAGTCCCCAGAGATTAACAGGGTATCCAAAGGGTCCATTTGATGCTGCCAGGATCCTTATCTTTTCCTAGAAGACTGAGAGTAGATTTATTCTAGTCTCAAAGGGATATCCCAACCTCTTAAATCACTTTAAAAATCTCTAGGAAAGGGGGAAGTCAAATTAACTTATTCTAGGCTGGATGGTACATCTTGGCAAGGAGATACATTTTTAGATTACACATTTTTTGCACTGGTCCTAATACAAACATATCCTTCCCCTCCCCCCAAAGAGTCTAGAAGTGACATAAGGTTTGAAATTCCAAGGATACCATTATCAGGAAAACAGATAACATGCTTCACACTTTGGACTCATGCACACAATATAACCTCAATATGAAAAACACAACTGCATCAAAATCACTGTACTCATAATGAACTCAAGCAAATCTTCACTAGGAACTTGCCTAATGTAGACTATAAAAGTACTGAATTTTGGCCAGGCGTGGTGGCTCATGCCTATAATCCCAACACTTTGGAAGGCGGAGGAAGGAGGATCACTTGAGGTAAGGAGTTTGAGACTGACCTGGGCCGCAGATCTCGTCTCTACAAAAAATTACAAAATTAGCTAGGTGAGATGGTACATGCCTGTAGTCCCAATTACTCGGGAGGCTGAGGAGGAAGGGTCACCTAAGCCTAGAAGGTCGAGGCTGTGTTGAGTGATGATCGCGCCACTACACTCAGGCTGGGTGACAGAGTAAGTCTCCGACTCAAAATAAAAACAAAAACATACAAGTATCGGATTTTTTCCATCCACCTTTCACATAGTTGCCTGAAGGATTACTGACAAATGAACCAGTGAACTATTCCACCTAAATGTATTTTTATCACAGAATTAAAGTTTGTCTTTTTACAGTTTAGAATTTTATTCCTTTAGAAATACTTCAAAAATTAATTGGACTGCAGGGACTTCTGGCTCAAAATATCTGAACAAATGATTACCTTAACTCTCTCACATACACACAAACTACATAAATTAGTTCTCACTGTCAGAGATAAGTTACAAATATGGAAAAAAAAAATCCTAGAGCGAACACTGCAGTGCAGTATTAGAACTGCAGTTATCATTGTGGAAATATACAGATATTCCTCAATTTACGATGGAATTGAATCTGGACACCCCCATCGCAAGTTGAAAATTCATTTAACACCCCAATAAACCCAAGGTAAAGTTGAAAAATTGTTAGTCAAACCATCATAGGTCAGGGATTGCCTGTATATATTTCATAGGTATAGAAACATATATATATAAATATGTGTTGTATATATAATAACATGCCCTAGTTCTATGTAGTAAGATTTTGAGCATCAAAATAAGCAATAAATTATAACCCTGTAAATATAACAGAAAACCACAAATCTATGTAGATGCAAATAAATAAATTAAAAATATGATGAACAAAATATTTACATAGTTTCAAAGTACCTACCCCCAAAATATTAACTAATTACAAACAGGGAAAAGGAACCTTGAAAAAGCTAAGTCTGGCAGCCACAACTTCAATCACATCAAGTGACTATCGGTAATGGGTCAAACTGAAATTTCCTGCTACCTGATAAAATGTAATGACAAGAATGCAGCACCACTCCTATAATAACCCTGTCAAAGATCTAGTCATAAAAATCTAATCATGAAATCTAACCAAAGACCTTATCATAAAACATTCCAGACAAATGAAAATGGAGAGGTATTCTACAAAATAATTAGGCCTGCAATTTTCAGAAGTGCTAAGACCTTGAAAGGAAAGACAGAAATTATTTCAGATTGAAAGAGAATAGAGACATAACTAAATTTAATACAAGATTCTGAACTGAGCCGGGCTCGGTGGCTCAGCCTGTAATCCCGCGCCTTGTGAGGCTGAGGTGAGTGGATTGCCTGAACCCGCGGGTTCGAGACCCGCCTGGGCTGGCGAAACCTCATCTCTACAATAAAAAAAAAAAAAAAAAAATTAGCCAGGCGTGGTAGCGTGCGCCTGTAGTTCCGACTACTCGGAAGGCTGAGGTGGAAGGATCGCCAGAGCCCAGCAGGTCGAGGCTGCAGTGGCCTGGAGCGGCCACTGCACTCCAGTCTGGGCGACGGAGTAAGACTCCAACTCAAAAAAAAAAAAAAAAAGATTCTGAACTGGACCCTTTTCCTCTAAAAGATATTACTGGGACAACTAGTGAGGTTCACATGTTAGCAATGTATTCGTGTTAACTTTCTGACTGTGATGGTTATGATGTCATCATAAAAGAATGTCCCTGTTAGTAGGAAGTAAACATTAAAATATTTAGGGGTGACAGAGCATCAGGTCAGCAACTTAACTGTCAAACAGTTCAAGAACAAAAAGTTCCAACTTTTCTTAGTTATGTCTGTCATAGTTTCAAAAATTAAAATTACAAAAAAACTACAACACTGCTGAAAATCTGGGAGAGGTATATCTACAGATAAGAACAGAAAATAATTTATAGAAAATACAAAGTGAATTGGGATGGGAAAATGACAATAAAATGCAATAAACTTGAAGGACCAGATAACCAAACAAGCAAAAAGTAGGATCTCCAAAAAAGATAAGTTTTCTTAGCAAAAATATTAAAGGAAATGTGTTCTGAGCAATTAGCTGGATAATAAAACCATAACAGAATTATGCATGATTCTTTTTTCTATATTTTTTCTTTTTTCTTTTTTTTTTTTTTTTTTGAGTCGGAGTCTCACTCTGTCTGTCACCCAGGGTGGAATACAGTAGCATACTCACAGACACTACACAGTCTTGACCTACCAGGCTCATGCAGTCCTTCCGCTTCAGCCTTCCAAATAGCTGGAACTACAGGCACACGCCACCACGTCCAGTCAACTTTTCTGATTTATTATAGAGACAAGGTCTCGCCGTGTTGCCCAGGCTGGTCTCAAACCCGTGGGCTCAGGCAATCCTCTCACCTCCGCCTCCCAAAGTGCTGTGATTTCAGGCATGAGACACCACGCCCAGCTTATGATGCATAATTAACGTCTCCAATACAGCTATCTGTACTGCGGGAGATCTGATAAATGGACAGTGTGACTACGAAAATAAGAGATCACCTGAGGAACAGGAAACATCTGTACCAAAAAAGTCAAGCTACCCATCTACCCTAAAGGAGAAAACTATTAAATATTCCTCCCTTTCCTTTTCTAAACAATTATCAAAGTCAGAAAAACAGGCATTCATTTGGGCTGAGAAAATACATTTAAATGATCAATACAGTAGAGGTTAGGCCATAATATAAAACTTTAACCACCATGAAAATCTAACATTTGAGGAAAAAACCAAAAAGCATGACAGACATACCAAGCACAATAAGATCAAATTTACTGTAGTGCTAGTAAACAGAAGACAACGCTGAAATAATAGTATCTCAGAGATTTAAGGTTGCATGTACACCCACAAAGCTAAAAAATAAAAATCAACTCCTATGAAAAACCAGAGTTGTTAGAAACTCTATCCCAAAAAAAGTATAAAATAACTAAAAAGAAATGAAGACCAAATAAATGAGCTAAAAGATCAAGCCTCAAGATTCTTTCAGAATGCAATACCAAAAGACCAGAAAAAGACTGAAGTAATGAAAGCTCCATGAAATCCAACACCCACTAAGTTCTCAAAGTAGAGTCCACAGGCCCTGGAAGTCCCTGAGACATTTTCAAGGAGATTTTCAAGCCAAAACTATTTTCATCATAATACTGAAATGTCATTCTTCTCTTTTCCATTATATTTACATTTTACACTGATGGTACAAAAGCAATGATAGGTAAAACTGCTAGCACGTTAGCAAGAACAAAGGCAGTGCCTTCAAACTACACTAGCATCACTACATATTCCCAGATTTATTTCTAAATGCCACTTTTAATCAAGAGTATCTTTAATAAAGTAGTAAAAAGTCATTTTTGTTTTTGTTGGTTACTACATAATGAAATGTACCAACATCTGAAAAATATGTGCAACTCAATGAACCACTATTTTCCAAATGAGCAAATGTATCATATTACAAAAATCATGAATGGGTAAAAGATTATCCAAAGTACAAAGTAAACCAATGGATTGTAAGATAACAACAAGCAATGAAAACTTCACTGATATGGTTTCAGATTCAACACTGCCACAAACTTTTTTTTTTTTTTTAATTTAAATAGCCTTAGGGGGTTCAAATAGTTTTTGGTTACATGGATGTACTGCATAATGGAAAAGAAGTCTGGGCTTTTAAGTGTACCCACCGCCCCCACCTGTGCACAAATAACTGTTAGGTGATTCTTCATCTCTCCACCCCATCCCACCCTCCCCCTTTGCCACAAACCTTAAAAAAAAAATTACTATTGTCAAATTTTGGTACATTAAATGCAGTCAAGTTTTGTTATCAAAGAGTATTCACAATTACCTAAAACAGCTATGAAAACATTGCTCCCTTTTCCAACCACATATGTGTATAAGGCTAGATTTTCTTCATATACTTCAACCAAAACAACATATTGCAACAGATGGAATGAAGAAGCAGATATGAGTATGGAGCTGTTTTCTATTAAGACAAGCATAAGAGACTTGCAAAAATATAAACACTACCACTCTTTTTGCTAAAAACTTATTTTGGAAAATAGTTGTATTTTTATTAAATCAATGTTATGTTAACATGCAGTAATTTATTTTTAAGTAAATTAATTTTTAAAATTTCTGTTTTAATTTCTACTAGGGGAAGTGCAACTAAGCGCAGTGGTTCTTGCTTGTTTTAATCCCAGTACTTTGGGAGGCTGAGGCAGCAGGATTGCTCGAGGCCAGGAGTTCAAGACCAGTCTGGATAGCACAGAAAGAACTTGTCTCTACAAGAACTTGTCTCTAAAAATTAAAGAATATAGTAATAATAATAATAGGGGAAATGTAAATAACCCACATAAACCAAAACTCTTTGGAGTTCCCAGTAATTTCTAAAATTATAAAGGGATTCTAAAACCAAAAAGTTTTGAGGACAGCTGCCTAAGGGCTATTACTATTTCTTATAATTATACCATGCCATAAGAGCGAATCCTTCTTTAGATTAATAAAATGTATAAGTAAGTTGTCCCAGACTATGTTCTAAGTTATTCTGACTTCTGTTTTTCTGTTCCCTCACTTTAACACCATAGGTCATAACTTCACGATGCTTTCAATATTACTTTCTCACCCCTTCTACACCAAAAAAGCCAAAAAACAGCTCATCATGTACATAAGTAAACAGGCTTTGAATAAGAATGTCCCTATAGCCTGGCTCGGCAGCGGCTCAGCCTGTAATCCCGCGCTTTGGGAGGCTGAGGTGAGTGGATGGCCTGGGCCCGCGGGTTTGAGACCTGCCTGGGCAACTTGGCGAGACCTCATCTCTACAATAAATCAAAAAATTAGCCAGGCGTGGTAGCGCGCGCCTGTAGTTCCAGCTATTTGGAAGGCCGAGGCAGAAGGATCGCCGGAGCCCAGCAGGTCGAGGCTGTAGTGGCTGGGAGCAGCCACTGTACTCCAGTCTGGGTGACAGAGTGAGACTCCAACTCAAAAAAACAAAAACAAAACCAAAAACAAAAAAAGAATGTCTCTATAAATGAAGATTCCTGACTCACAGCTATTTTGATTATTCAGGTGTCATTTTTCTCTAGTTTTTCTACTACATTCTATATACTAAAGTTATAGATAACCTCCAGATGAGGATTATTAACTGAACTTTTAAATATTCTTTTTTTCTACTGTCTTACATATTATCACTTATAAGTCTGGCAAGACCTTCATCAAGAGGTGTCTGATATAAAATTTGAGGTGACAAGAATAAAGTTAAGTGACAGAGTCCCACTTGCTTATTTTCATGAAGGTAAATAAAGACAGTTTCAAGATTTTATGGAGGCCAGGCATGGTGGTGGCTCACACCTATAATCCCAGCATTTGGGGACACAGAGGCAGGAGGACTGCTAGAGCCCAGTAGTTCAAGACCACCTGGGCAACATAGTGAGAACTCGTCTCTACAAAAAAAATTTAAAAATTTAGCCAGGTGTGGTGGCACATGCTTGTAGACACATCTACTTGGGAGACTGAGGAGGAAGGATCCCCTGAGCCCAGGAGGTTGAGGCTGCAGTGAACCATAATTGTGCCACTGCACTCCAGCCTAGGCAACAGAGTGAGACTCCAACTCAAAAAAAAAAAAAAAAATTTTAGGGACACTGTAACAGAGAAGACATCTAACTTGAAAGGCAGGAAAGAAGAAAAAGGTACAGAAAAGGAAGGAACAGAGAGATAAATTTGTATGTTTGAAGAGGCCAAAAATATAATAAAAAAAAAGAAGGTGGGGGGATTATAGAGAGTCTTTATACATAATAATAAATAACAACTTGGTATTATATTAAGTTAGTTCTAAAAACATTAAAAAGGAAAGAGAAAACTGAGAAAACAAAACAATATATTAACGAATATCAAGTTAAGATACTGGAAGATACACTGAGTTGGAATGCAAAAGGAATATTCAGAATTAAAGGAGCTGATAAAATAATATCAAATAATCTTTTTCTACTGTATGTTTTGAACTCCATGTTCAAATTTTTCTATTGCATATTTTTTCAGGTGATAGACACAGACTAATAAGGTTTGGAAAAGAGGGGAAGGGCAAAATATAATTAAGAAACAATAGCCGAGGGCAGGGTGGTGGCTCATGCCTATAATACCAGCATTGTGGGAGGCTGAAGCAGGAGGATTGCTTGAGGCCAGGAGTCCAAGACCAGCCTGGGCAACACAGCAAGACCCCACCTCTAAAAAAAGAATCAACAGCTGAACATAGAGAAAATAGGATAAGAAAATGAAGCTAACAACAAAAATAGAAAGCAAAAGGTATTAGAAGAGAAAGTTGAACAACGGCTAGATTTCTTTTTTACAATTAGGAAACCTAAGACAGAAGAAAAAGTTAAAAAGCAAATCTGAAAAATGGTAGTAGTATGGTTCAACAGTTATAGACGACAGACACCCAGAAAGAAAACACACACACACAATAATAATAATATAAAGGAAAAAAACAAAGAAAAGTGGAAGGCAAAAATGCTGATGCTATTTCCTTAGAAAACTCAAAAGTAGATATTATAGAGCATAATTCATGTATCTATACAGCAAACAGTGTTTATTCCAAAACTGAATAATCAATCTACTGTGAACAGCTAAGTGCAGGTACAATATATGTTGTCAGAAAAGGTAAAGAAAAAGACAATTTGGGGGGTTAATAATACATGTGTGGTCCTAGAAAGAAAGAAGTGTGTAACAGATAAAAGAAATGAATGAACATGGCAAAGAGTCAAAATAAAATGCAAGCAACAAAGTAGGGTATTTAAGGAGAATCTAGACAGGCAGTAATTACAAAAAGGAAAATTACTTTGCTATCCAACAACACCAAAATTCTGCATGATCCCAAATACTCTGTAAGTACTGCCATAATCTATTTCCAAACAAAAGCAGCTTGAAGTCTAAATCATATTATCTATGAGTTCATTTCTATTAAACCTGAAATATGCGCCTATTTCTTGAAAATTTTAAGTGTGTTTCTCAGAAGGTAGTATTTACTACCAATAGTTCAATACCAATTATATCTAAAATAACCAAATAGAGATTTACCAATGATACATGTAAAAGGTCTCCAACTATAGATATCACTTCATTAAGAAACAGCATATACACTACAAATCTGGTTTTCATGTTTGTACCTGTGAGCTTTTTATACATTAAGTCTGCAATAGCGTGATCTCAAAAGACAATGAGACTTCATAACTTAATACTACTAGAATTAGTTGAAGTTCTGAAAATTCATGATTACCTTTAATAAACAGAGCCTTTAAATGTGTATTTTGTGCCATGTAAGCAAACACTTTGGAAGTACTCCATATTTGCCAATGTCATTAAGAAAACCCACACAACTAAAAATATACAAATTCTGAAGAAATTTAAAAATATTTTAACTTATGGTTGTCTCTTTTTAAGCCTCTTTTCAGACCTGTCAACTTTAAACAAAATATCAAAAATATTTACAGCTTGACAATAATATAAAACTTAAAATGTATTAAGTTAATTCAATGCTAAACTAACAATTCTAAGTAAATTACAAAGTAAATTATGTCTTGATGAGTAGGAAAAAAAGAACCAAAGACAACCACAAAGGTGAACACCTCTCTTTTAAAAATGTGTGTCTGCCTCTCAAGAAAAAAATTAAGAATTGTTTCTAAAAACCAGGGCTTAAATAGTCATTTTCAAGTGCTACAAAACTTTTTTTTTTTAATACAAATTGTACTAACAAAGAGAAACATCTTCACAAAGTGATAATTCTCTGTAAAGGACTTGCTCTATTAAGGCTTTGTTGCCCTGAAGCCAATTACAAGCCATATAAGGAAACTGAAGTTCAATGCCATTTATTTTGTTCCGCTCTTTCAGATGCCCAAGAATAACCTCTTTCCCTGCCTAATAATACGTTCCAAAAATCATAAAGTAGATCAGTTATGCACTTCAAGTTCCCTGATAAAGCTAGTTTGACTTGACAGGAATTACTTGATCGTTCACAAACCTTACAAACAATGGAAAAACGAAAAAAGAATCCCCTGAGACTCTGCCCTGGGGAAAAAAGAAAAAAGCAAAACTATGGTAATAAACAGTTAAAAGATTCCCTTTCTGAAATGGACTCAATGAAGACGAAGTAGCAAAGAACAAGTTGTGAAATAGTTGATCCTCATCACCAACTCTTCCTACAAGTTTCCGGTCATTACCCGAGGTGGCAGAGGCAAGCTAAACATTAGTCTATACCTAAGATATCCCTACCAGTAGGATAACATGTTTATTTATCAGCTATTCAAAACTACAATACTATCTTTCACCCCTCCCCACCACAAAGGAACTGAGGAAAAACTAAACTAAAAACCACCACTGCAAACACAGCTTGCTGCTACCAAAACGAGCTTTCTCTACGCAGACGACCCATTGGCTCAGAAGTGTCCGTGGCTGACTGGCGGAATGTCTGCCAAGCTTCACCCATTCCTGCCCCCGCGGAAGGTGCCTACCCCCGGGGAGGCAGAGCCGACCAGAACCATCTGGGCCCTCACGAGAATGTGAACGCAAGAGCACCCCTCAAAGAGCGCAGCTTCTTGTCCCCATCGCTGTGATTCCCATGAAAATCGTTGTAAGCGTTTTACTTCCCTTCCTGGGCTGTCTGTTCGGAACTACACAGAAGCCCCGAGCAAAGTCCTGACGAAGCAACAACCTGCTTACAGGTGTTTGCTGTTGTCTAATCACACCCCTCTCTCTCGACCCACGGTCCCCACGCCCTCCGGTTTCTCCCGGAGGGATCGGTTACAAGAAAAGTCTAGCAGATACTTGCTCCCAACTAAGGAAACAAACACGAGGTCCCGAACGTCTGAAAAGAGCGTGTGGCTACACAACTGAAGGAGAAAGACAGGACCCACCCTGAAAAACAACGAAGGACTGCAAGGCTTTTCGGTCCTAACACCCAGAGAGACGTATTCATGACAGGGTTGGAACCAAAAAAAAAAAAAAAAAAAAAAAAATCCCTACATACGGTTAGCGCAAAATCCAAAACAACTGGCGTCCGCGCAAACAAATGTGGCAGCCATCTCATCGAGCAGCACGCCCCCGGCTGCGGCGACCCAACTTTCGCCCCAAACAAAAGTGGCCAGACCCAGCGACGCGGCACACGGCGCGTCCGTCCCGGGGAGCGAGAACCCCCGAACAAAGGCACTCTGTCTCCGGGTCGCGGAGAACTTTCCGTCCCACCGCATTCTTGCCACCTCTTGCCGAAACACCCAAGTCCAGATGGCAAAAGGGAAGGGGTGGGGTGGGGGGGAACCTTCTCATCTTCGGCATCTCCGCGGGGATCCGTTTCCACGGGGAAAAGGCAGGGACGGACGGGCCCCGGGGGGAAAGGGGGAAAGGCGGAAACGCTCGAGTCTCCCTCCTCCGCCCGCGAACTTGGCGACTTCGGACGCGTCTCGCGAACGTTACCTTTCGGCCGGGCAGCGCCTCAGGACGCCGTTCTCGGGGCTCCGCGGGACATGATTTCCTTCCCGTCGTGAGTCGCTGCGGATCCGGCCGAACCTCTCTCTCTCCCCCCGGCGAGAGCGGATGTGGAGCGGCCTCCCGCAGCGGAGGCCGCGGCGGCTGGGGGGGCGGGGGGGGCGGGACGCGGGCTGGCTTCCTGGTCTCGCGTCGGGCAGGAGTTTCCCAGCCGCGGCTCGGATCTCCGCCGAGAGGGAAAAAAAAACTTTTCACTCGTGACGCCGCCCGGAATTGCCGTGCGAAACTCACTTCCTGCCCGGGCGGGCGGCAGGATCCAGCTCCGTCCCGGGGAACCCGGAACACCGGCTCCGCGCGCGCCGCGGGGGGAGGGGAGGGGCCGTCCGCCGGGAGCCCGCGGCTCCGGGCCCCCCGCGCGCCCGACGACGGCGGCGGAGCCCGGCGGGCGCGGGCCCGGACGCCGCCGGGGCACTCGGCGAGCCTCGGCCGCGCTAGGCCGCCGCCTCGCCGCCGCCCCCGGGGCCGGGCGGCAGGGTTATTGTCTGGCCCGCGCCTGCCGCGCCCTGCGCCCCGCCGCCGCCGGGAGCCGCGGCCGGGGAGCCGACGGGGTCGCGGGCGGCCCCTCCCCCGGCCGGCCGGCCGTCCCTCCGTCCGTCCCTCCGCGCCCCCGAGCCCGGGTCTCCGCCCCGCCGCCCTCCCGCCGCCGTCCCCGTCCCCTCCTGGCCCTTCCTCGCCGGCGGCGGCGGCGGCGGCCGCCCGGGGCAGCGCGGGGGCTGGGGCCGGCGGCGCGCGGTCTCCTCACGAGCTCGCGGGGCCGCGGCCGGGGCCGAGGCTGCGTCCCGCGCCGCCGCGCCACATTCGCCCGAGCGAGAGCCGCGAGGGAGGGGCGAGGGCGGGAGAGGAAGGAGGGGGCCGGGCCCGGGGCGCGGGGAGTCGCCGCCTCGCAGGCCGCGGCGGCAACGGCGCCACCGCCCCGGCGGCGAGGGGCGGGGGGAAGGGGCGGTGCGCGGCGGGGGCGGGGCGGCCTCCCGCCGGCGGCGCCCCGGCCGCCAACCGCCGGGCGGGAGGCCGGCGCGAGCCAGTGAGCGCGCGGCGGCGGGCGGGCCCGCGGCGGGGGGCGGGGGGCGGGGGGCGGGGGGCGGCGGGCCGGGGAAGGGGCCGCCGGCCC
>CAUYQG010017365.1:0-35164 GCA_963574415.1 Tarsius wallacei
TCAAAAGTGACTTAATTGCAGTGTGCTGAGTATTTGGCTGGTTTGTTTGCAGCTGTGCCTCATTTATTACTTCCTATGCTGCTGATGAAAACAAAAGGATTTACCCTTCACATTATATCAGGACATTGGAGAGCAGGAAAACACACAGAGAGACAATCAAACAGCCACCGACAACTTCAGTGAGTCCCCTACCTGATTACAACCTGGGCAACTCAATGCCAACCCCATTATTGCCTCTGCCTTTCAGGTCAACAAATCTGTTGGTTTTTTATGGTGTGCAGATGTGGCATAAAGCAGGCAGAGAGAACAGATTCAGATGGAGGGCATGTCTCACGGCCTTGTGGGACCTGAATTTTCACCTCCAAGTTTAGAGGCAATTTCAGTCAACTTCCTGCTGATTCAGATGACAGCTGATGCCCACTAATTGATCACATGAAGGCTTTTGCCTCAGAATTCAGCAATTGTGCAAAGGATGTGATTGAACCAAAGACAATGTAGCTAAAAAGGATTATGTTATTAGTGGTATATTTCCTTTTTTTTTTTTTTGCAACAGGAAAAAATATATCACCTTATTACTTTAACATGATATGGCACCCACAACCTCTATGATTTCATCTTCTACCACTTTTCTTCTCATATTCCAGGCATACTGGCCTCCTTGCTGTTTGTCAAACATACCAAGCATATTGATATTTTATGATCTTTAGCCAGGTTGGGGATGGTGGTTCATGCCTGTAATCCTAGCACTTTGGGAGCCCAAGCAGGAGGATTGCTTGAGCCCAGGAGTTCAAGGCCAGCCTTGGCAACATAGTGAGACCTTGTATCTTAAAAAAAAAAAAAAGTTAAACACATAGCCGGGCATGGTAGCACAGACCTGTAGTCCCAGCTAATTGGGAGGTTGAGGCAGAAGAATAACCTGAGCTCAGCAGGTCGAGTCTTTGGTGAGCCATGATCGTGTTACTATATTCCAGCTTGGGCAACAGAGTAAGAACTTGAGTCAAAAAACCAAAACAAAAAACATAACAAAAACAAAACAAATTTGTTTTCTATAGCTTTTATAATGCTGGCTCATGTTTGCATTTGTAGGTTGCCCACCATTAGAAAAGATGGCAAATACTTTCTCTTTTTATCTCTAAGGCCAAGAAAACCCAAGAAATTCCCCTTCTGCATATTTTTACAAATCCTGTATGTGCCTTTCAAACACCACAAGGAGGCAAGCTCATTGCTGGGTTGTGGCTGGGCCCAGGCAGTTCCATTCGGGCAGTCACAGGGAAAACTTCCAGTGGGAGGAAGAATGTGGCTTCTCACCAGTTCTGGAAATACTCTTCTGTTTGCTAGACAAAGTGATATTGTGGCAATTGTGCAAAACACTCTACTCCCTACACGATGAAACAGAAATAAAAGATGATGTTGATTTTATTTGTACAGGCAGGAGGCACATTTCCCTTCTCCAAGGATCAGCAGGAAATGTAGGCAAAGGCTAAAGCTAGGCCATCTGGACATCCCACAAAGCAAGCAACAGGATTAGAGCCCAGCCCATACATGCTTTCTATTATTACTTGCAAAGATAAATAAATGGCTTGCAAATCAAGATGTACTTGGTTATGCTTTTGGCCTTAATATGAAATTCTTCTACAGGTATTAGCTCCAAAGAGAGCTTGTTTCTTTCATTGAAATGACTTGCTTTTAAGTCCCGTTTCCTGTGTTCTTTTTCTTTTCTTTTCTTTTGAGTCAGAGTCTCACTCTGTCACCCAGGCTGAGTGCAGTGGCACCATCATGGCTACCACACCCGCTGGGCTCAGGCAATCCTTCCACCTCAGCCTTCTGAATAGCTTGGGACTACAGGTGTGCATCACCACACCAGCTAGTTTTTATTTATTTATTTCTTGTAGATGAGGTCTCGCCATGTTGCCCAGGCTGGTCTGGAACTCCTGAGCTCAGGCAATCCTCTCACCTCAGCCTCCCAAATTGCTGGGATTACGGGCATGACTCATCATGTCAGGCTGAGTTTCCTGCATTTCTTTTTTTTAAATTTGAGTTGGAGTCTCACTCTGTCGCCCAGGCTGGAGTGCAGTGGCACACTCACGGCCGCCACAGCCTCAACTTGCTGAGCTTAGGCGATCCTTCTGCCTCAGCCTTCCAGGTAGCTGGAACTACAGGTGCACACCACCATGCCTGGCTAATTTTTTGATTTATTGTAGAGGTGAGGTCTCGTCATGTTGCCCAGGATGGTCTCGAACCCATGGGGCTCAGGCAATTCTCTTGCCTCCCCCTCCCAAAGTGCTGGGATTAAAGTCGTAAGCCACCAAGCCTGGTATTTCCCGCATTTCTATGACATTCTGGCTGTAATTTCCTTTATAATATTACAGGTTTTCTTTTTTTAACATGTACAGAAACCTCCAAAAAACAATCAGTTGTTTCTAGAATATACAATTATTGACTAGGGCTTCTAAATTATAAAAATACTTGACAGAAAGAAGTAAAATATACATTTATTTTTCAATAGTATTGACAGATATGTAAAATGGTTGTTAGGCGGCATGAGTTAGAGCTGAAAAACTTCAAAAATTTTAAAAGAAAAATTCATAAGTGGCTCAGTATTTTTGTGTCGACATGTAGGCCAGGCCTCGTGACTCATGCCTGTAATTCCAGCACTTTGGAAGGTGGAGGTAAGATTGCCTGAGCCCAGGGGTTCAAGACCAGCCTGGGCAACTTGGCAAGACCTCATCTCTACAATAAATCAAAAAATTAGCCAGGTGTGGTGGCACGCGCCTGTGGTTCCAGCTACTTGGAAGGCTGAGGCAGAAGGATCACCTGAGCCCAGCAGGTCAAGGCTGCGGTGGCTGTGAGTATGCATTGCACTGCAACCTGGGCGACAGAGTGAGACTCTGACTCAAAATAAATAAATAAATAAATTTTTAAAATTTACATGTGTAAGTCATCCAATCTCTGTTTCAATGGACTTGCCAGACTCAGTCAATTTCTAGCTGATAGATGTCTGCTCTGGTCAGACATGTGACTGTACAGTTTGCAGAATCAATGCCCAAACATATCCCTGCTTAAAGACAGCAAGAGCTGGGCTCAGTGGCTCAGCCTGTAGCCCCGCGCCTTGGGAGGCTGAGGTGAGTGGATCGCCTGGGCCTGCGGGTTCGAGACCTGCCTGGGCAACTTGGTGAGACCTCATCTCTACAATAAATAAATAAAAAAAACTAGCCGGGTGTGGTGGCGCACGCCTCTAGTTCCAGCTACTTGGAAGGCTGAGGTGGAAGGATCGCCGGAGCCCAGCAGGTCGAGGCTGCAGTGGCCGGAAGCAGCCACTGCTCTCCAGTCTGGGCAACAGAGTGAGACTCCAACTCAAAAAAAAAAAAAAAAAAGAAAGAAAGAAAAAGTACTACAGGGTGGTGAGGAAGGGGAACGAATGAATTCCTTCAGGTTTTGGATTATAACCTGACTTCCAATTTTAAACAATTTATTGTAAAATACAAAAGCTCCTAAAAACTGCAGTATTACATGCATGTTGTAGTCATCAGAATACTTCTTGGAAAAAAAATGGAAGAGATCAAATTCTTGGCTGAAAAATCAGCCTTACTATCTAGTAAACCAGCCCAACAGAAATCTCCGGTCAGAATGTTCTTAGGAAGACTTCTCTCCCTAGATAACCTACCTTCTTATCACTGTTATCTTTAACAACTGCTGGAAAGGGAGGCATTGGGACTAGAAGCCATGGGGGAAACAAGGACGTGCAAGATTAAGAGACAGCAAGTAAACTGCAATGGAAAATGCTTCTCTGGGTGCTTGTACCTCAAAGTGTGGTTCATGAACTGAACCACCAGCATCACCTTGGCAGATAGCATTATGTGGGAGCTTGTTAGAAATTAAGACTCTCCAGGTGTGCTACTCAGACTTAGGCGTTAAGATCACCTGAGCCCAGGAAGTCAAGGCTGCAGAGAGCCGTGATTATGCCACTGCACTCCAGTCTTGGTGACTGAGTGAGACCTCAACAAGAAAGGAAAGGAAAGAAGGAAGGAAGAAAGGAGGGAGGGAGAGACGGAAGGAAGGGAGGGAGGGAGGAAGGGAAAGAAAGAGAGAAAGGAAGAAAGAAAAATGCAGAATCTCAGACCCTGCCATAACCTACAAAATCGGAACCTATATTTTAGCAGAGTGATTCCTATGCATATTAAAGTCTGGAAAATAAGACATGAAGGTGTCTCTGAAAGAAGTAGAACTCATTAATGAAATTAACACCTCTCAGTAGGAGATAAACACTTCTAGAATAACTAGAACAGAGAGTTTACAATAAGCTTAGCAAGAGATAAGAGTATGTCCAAAGAAAGGCTATGTAGGGTAACAAGGGGTCAACAAACAAAAAAAAACGGAAATCAGCGAAGCAAAGTTTTATTAATGTGTTCAAAGAACTCAAAATATCATAGATTCAAAGAAGATCTTTGTCCTTTGATGCAGTGCTATTTTGGAAGGCTTAAGAAAATGTTATCTTAAAAAAGGGCGCGTTCAAGCTGGGCGTTGGTGGCACAGCATCTGTGGTTCCAGTTACTTGGAAGGTTGAGGTGGAAGGATTGCCTGAGCATAGCAGGTCGAGGCTGTGGTGACTGTGAGTGTGCCACACTGCACTCCACCCTAGGTGACAAAGTGAAACTCCAACTCAAAATAAAATAAAATAAAATATACCAAAAAAAAAAAAAAAGGCAGGTAACCCTCTTTCAGGTTCCCTCCTGTTTCCAGGAGCTTTCCTATCTTCTAATAAATTCCTACTTATTCAAAAAGAAAAAAAATGTTCAATTTCCCTTATTAAGGATTGCTTTGTAATGAATAATTTGACTTCTGTTTGGCTTGACTTGGGGAAATGAAGAGAGCCAGAGATGGGTCTACTTAGGGTACTTGCTCATTCCAATTGCTAAAAAAGGTTATCTCCAAACAGAAATTAATAATCTGGCCATCAATTGACATATCTGAATGTGTGAGCTTATGTAGGATGAATCCCTTCATGAATGATCCTGAGCCAGAAACTAAGAATATCCCGTTTCTGTCTGAGAGCCAAGCCCTGGATTGTGATGACTCAAATGAGGCTGCGTTTCCCACTGTAAAATGGGAGGACTGAATTAGAATTCAGGAATGATAAATACAGGACACCTGTTACAGTTCCCCAATTTCCTAATCATATGTTCCCAAAACAAACATCCCTAATCAAGCGCAATATTCCTTCCTGATCAGCCTAGGCCTAGCCCCAGGGTCCTCCTAGTTAGATACTCCAAGCAGCCTACCATTCACTGGTATCTGCATGCCATATGAAACCTGTATGCCATCTCTGACAAAAGGCCCAGCTCTAAACTTCTGTCATTCTGAGACCAAGGTCCAGGCTACAGCATGCCCAATTTCTGGAGGCTACTTGCAGAATCACAATTTGGTCACTACGACATGTTCTCCATAGTCCTCGCTAAACATTAACTCACACGGACTCTCAGAATCCCTTCACGCTCATATACACACTTTCTTTTACTTTCAAGAGACGAATAATAATATAACGTTGCCTCAGAATTCTATTCTAAAGCATTCCTAAAACTTCCTGAAGAAATACGATTTTTTCCTAAGAAAAAGTACCTTTTTAAAAAAACAAACGAAATAAGGTACCTTTTCATGGGAAGAAAATCTAAATCAAATCTCACCAGTGGCACAATTGACATGTTGGGCTAGATAATTCTTTGTTGTGGGGTGCTGTCTGGCGCATTGTAGGATTTGGGGCAGCATCCCTGGCCTTTACCTGCTAGATGCCAAAAAGCGCCCCAAACATTGCCAGATGTCCCCTGGGGGGCAAACTTTCCATTCCCACCCCTATGAGAACCACTGACCTATCAGTTTCTTAGGGTGATGGATAATTTTTTTCTACCCTATTTTTCTGTATTTTCTAAATCTTCTATAATGAATGTGTTGCTTCTATGATTAAAAATAAGCTAGTCACTTTCTAATTATTATAAAGAAATATCAGCCGGGTTCGGTGGCTCAGCCTGTAATCCCGCGCCTTGGGAGGCTGAGGTGAGTGGATTGCCTGAGCCCGCGGGTTCGAGACCCGCCTGGGCAACTTGGTGAGACCTCATCTCTACAATAAATAAAAAAATTAGCCGGGTGTGGTAGCGAGCGCCTGTAATTCCGGCTACTAGGAAGGCTGAGGCGGAAGGATCGCCGGAGCCCAGCAGGTCGAGGCTGCGGTGGCCGGGAGTGGCCACTGCACTCCAGTCTGGGCGATGGAGTGGGACTCCAACTCAAAAAAAAAATAAAAATAAAAATGTGGATTATAGAAATCTAGATGAGATATTTCTCTGGCCACTACATTTGGATTTCATATTTCAAAACAGTGCCTAAATAAACACTACATACCAAGCTCTACATGCTTCTGCATTGTAATCTAAGTTATCCGGTAGCAATCCTTTAATAAAAATGATAGACTAAAATGATAATGACAAAAACAAAACGTGCCTACATGAAGTGAAGCACTTTAGTGTGTCAAAGTACTCTGCCATTTATTTCAACCTCAAAAATATCGCACTTCAAAGGAGGGTGTGATGTTCTCACTCATAAGTAGACCCTGAACATTTACCATGATACTATAAGAAAGGGATTGGCAGTAGTGGGATACTGCCGGGGTGGGGGTAGGGGCACAAAACATCAGTAAGGTCAACCTGGCAAAGTGGGAACCAAAGGGAGGTCCAACTTTACCTGTACAATGTCCACTTGTATACCTAACCCTGAATTGTACCTCATATCTTTAAAATAAAAAAAAATACATATAAAAATAAAAACTAAAAAAAATAAAGGCGGGTGTGGATACCTCAGGGACATGGCAGGAACACAGGAGAACTTTCACTTACATTTGATATTTCACTTATATTTTTAAATCTTTGTTTTAAAACTCACATTTTGCATTATCTTAAAATGAATATATCAGTATAAGAGTACATGAATTGTACTCATAAGTAAATATGCATGTATGTGTTTTATATATTTATATATAATAGTGTAAATATTATAAACACACATAAGTACACTTAAAATGTTTTTAACTGATAAAATATAAGACTAATAAACTTTGGGAAACCCTGCTCTAAAATAAAAAGCAAAGCAAGCAATGGTAGGCATTAATGTCTGATTTTTTATATGGGGAAAAATGTGCAAAACCAGTGGTAGTGAAATCAATGCAGGGTCCCAAGCAAGAGTCACACAGTTTATGTACAATATATGGTTCTCTGCTTTACAGAATATTCTTTGATAAGTACTTCAAAGACTCATTTTTAGAAGAAAATTCCACTAAATGAAGGGAAGATATACATACATGCAATCACCTAACAGATCACAAAATCACAAACCAGACAAGATAAGATTTAACTCTGTATCCCTGGCATAGGATTCATGATTTTTATCTGTAGGTTTTAAGGAGAACAGTAGAGAGTCATTGAGGAGGGAGCCCCATATTGGGAGTGGGCAGAAGCAGCCCTGATGCACATACTGTAACATTCTGCAGCAGAAGGGGCTTTACCTGTCATTGGTAAAGAGGCTTTTGCAGGACTTGCAGTACAAACTTATCCAGCCTCCCTAGTTCAAACCTCACAGTATACTTTCCAGAGCTGCAACAAAATACTTGAAAGGTTTTGCCTTTTCCAATATGTAAGAGATTTTCTTGGAAAAGTATCTTTATCAGTAATTTTTTTTTTAAGGTCACTACTTTGGGAACTATTGGTCTCTGAGCATAGGCATAATAAATGTATTTCATTTCCTTTCTAAAATCAATTAAAAATAACCATAAGAATTATATTTTAAAATGAGTCATCCATATTCTGCTTTCTTATTATCTCTGTATTTTAATACATCACCATTTTTTAGCATTGGTCTCAAAAGAACTAAGCAAAAAACAAAACTCTAATAAGTCAATTTGAATAATTATCAATTCTGATAAAAGATTTGGTAGAAAGATTAAAAACACTGGTTAAACGAGATTTTGAGATTCTCCACAGATTTTTAAATTATCTTTGTGATCTATTACATCTCATTATCCTTGATGGCAGATACTATGCAATATTGTGATCCAAATCCTAAAAACTTGAAATGTATTCTCTTTAAAGCTCTTTAATGTAGGAAGCTGACAGAGAATAGGCAATGCATGAATTTGTATGTCGTTTTGTTTATCTGTGTGTCCAAGTAATGAAGTGTTTGCTAGTTAGATCTCAAAGTTCAAAATTAGGGGTTGGGTGTGGTGGTTTACGCCTGTAATCCTAGCATTTTAGGAGGCCAAGGTGAGAAAATTGCCTGATCCCAGGAGTTCGAGATCAGCCTGGGCAACACAGCGAGATAATGCCTCTACAAAAATTTTTTTTAAATTACCTGGGTGTGTTGGTCTATGCTTATAGTCCCAGCTACTCAGCAGGCTTGAGTCTTGGAGCTCAAAACTGCAGTAAGCACCACTACACTCCAGCCTGGGTGACAGAGCAAGACCCTCTCTTTAGATACACACACACACACACACACACACACACACACACACACACACACCCAAGGGTGCCAAAAAAAGTATACACTTTTTAAGAGATGTTACCTGTGGTTTACTTTTCAAAGTTGAATTAAATTGTAGTAGCAATGTGTAGTATGATGTTTGCTCAACTGTGCTTCCACCATTGTCTTTGACTGTCCTGCCTATTGCATGGTGATACTAGCATTCATTTGATTAATGCCATCTTTCAAGCAAACTTCATACTTAAAATGTGTATGTGTTTTTTTGTTTGTTTGTTTTTTTGGCAACCTTTGTATACATGCAAAACTTAATCCAGAGGCAGGAGTTAAGTCTTTTCTGATTTTCAAATGACAGTGTATTTTTTACTAAATAGCTGTACTTATAATTTCCAACTCTATCTTCATTTCTATTATCACCTTAAGCTTCAAATGGTTGAATTTCTAATTTAAGTGAGTTTTTTAGGCTTCACAGCTTGGCAGCATTCTGTGAACCTTCATTCTGTGAAGTCATCTTACCAACAACATTTCAAAGAAGGTGGTAATTCTTATGCTTATTGTTAAGTTCAGATGAAAAGTCAATTGATGAGACAGACAGTATTTTTTCTCAGCCATATTAAAGGATATCAATCAGAGGTAACTGATTACAAACTATAACCACTTCTGGTTAAAAGATAAGCCTTTTCAAAGAGATTTTTAATAACACAGCTGTAAAACTAAGAACTTATTAGGGCTTCCTGTTTTCTCTTTTCTTTTCTGCATATACTTAATAACAAAAATTAGTCTGAGAGTCCTAGAACCAAATTAAATCTCACAACTTCAAGTTTACTAAGCAACACTGTTATCAAAATGAAGCATTTAAGTATGCTCACTAATTCACCAGGAACATTCTTACAATTCACCAGGAATCATTTGGTTTGCATTTAGTTAGTATTCAGAAACAGGAAAATGAAGTATCTATCAGGTCTGACAAATACATAAATAAAAGTTACTTATATTAAGCTAGTTTATGCCACAGAGTGAGATCCTAAGAGTGCAGTTTCAATTACAGTTTTTCCTTGAACCAAAGAATTTTTCTACTTTATCACCCTATTTTCAGTTTTTCTCTTTTCTTTCTTTCTTTCTTTCTTTCTTTTTTTTTTTTTTTTTGAGTTGAGGGTCACACTCACTCTGTCACCCAGACTGGGGTACAATGGCATGATCATGGCACACCACAGCCTCAACCTCCTGAGCTCAGGCAATCTTCTGCCTCATTCTCCCAAGTAGGTAGGACTACAGGTACACGCCACCACACCCAGCTAATTTTTAAATTTTTTGTAGAGATGAGGTCTCACTATGTTGCCTAAGCTGGTCTCTAATTCCTTGACTCAAGTAATCCCCCCACCTTGGCCTCCCAAAGTGCTGGCATCTCTGGTGCGAGCCACAATGCCCACCCAAGTATTTTTTCTTTTCAATAAAGAAATATTTCTTCTCCATATACTTCATATACAAAGGAAAAAAAAAAAAAAAAAACAACACTTTAAAATACCTTCAATTAACTAAAAAGTTTTCCATGCCACTGCACTCCAGTCTGGGTGACAAGAGTGAGACTCCAATTCAAAAAAAAAAAAAAAGCCCAAACAACAACAAAAACTGACACTTATAAACTAAAACGGAAACTTTTAAGCATAAATATGTCTTTAAAGTTTTATCTCCATTTCATATCAAAAATTTAAGTGTGATTATCTAGAAAGTAGATATTGCACAAAATAAACATTTAAAATAACAAAGAATTAAGACTAAGTCTTCATTTTCAATATCATTCTGACTTTGAAAGTATTTAGTGTTTAGCTACATTTGATTATTTTGCATAACACATTTAACAGGTCAGTAAAATGAACCTACTCACTTGTTCTTTACATCTGGACCTAAATGCACACATATATATTAATGCATCATTATTTTCTTTTTCACGGAGAATTTTCATTTACTCCTAGTAATTAGATAGATAGCAATGCATCAGTGCTGGTTATGTCATTATTCTAATCATTCAAAACAACATTATTGCAAGAAGAATCTTTTAGAAATACTTTTATTAATAGATAATCAACAACTGGAAGAATTCCCTAATTGGTGTTGCTGTCCTTTTCAGTGAAACTGAAAACCAATAGTTGTTTTTGCCAACGCAAAGAGTGATTCGTTGATAACATTTATGGTCACTATTTGGAAAAATTCTCAGCTGGAGACTACATCATTTAGAACAAAGCAAAGCAAAGTTTCTGAGGATCCCTCTGAGTTTCAAAGGGCACTGTTTTCACAAATTTGAAGAACTTAAGAGAAAGACAGTGGGGTCATCTACAATCCTCCACAATTATGCCAAGTAAAAAATAAAGTAGTGTGCTAAAACCTTTGGAATCCATTGACAGCAGGTGAAAGAGACAGTGTGAAAAGCAGTTCAAGGAACTACAAAATCACAGCAGCCTAAAGCCATGGGTTTAGATACTGTACTTCTTAGTCATCGCTAAGCATTAAGCTACTACAGTATAGCAAAATAATTGATTACTTGTAATTAAAAGACTAGCTGTTCAAAATTCTACAAATAGCAGCAAGAATTTGATACATCTCTTTAAAAAAATATTAAGCTATTATTTTCTGAGCACCTATTATAAGCAAAGCACTGAGATAGAAAAGTCAACAGGCATCTATTACAACACAGTATGACAACAATTCAGCAGGTGAAGAACTCTGTAAAAATACAGAAGGGCTTCCTCACCTAGAAGGCTTCCTAAAAGTGATCTCAAACTTGAAGACTGAAGGAGTCTGGCAAACAGAAAAGATGGTGAGGTGTACATGTTTGAGACAGGGAACAGCAAGCACAAAAGCAACGAGCTGAGAGAGTGCTCCAGATAAAGTCACTCTCCACCCACGGTAAAACAGCTTAGAGCGAGTATGGACAAAAACACACCTAAGTATCTTTTTAAAAGCTCACTGACATGACATTCCTCTTTTCATTCTTTTTTTTTTTTTTTTTTTGAGTTGGAGTCTCACTCTGTCGCCCAGACTGGAGTGCAGTGGCTGGCTCCCGGCCACCGCAGCTTCGACCTGCTGGGCTCCGGCAATCCTTCCGTCTCAGCCTTCCAAGTAGCTGGAACTACAGGCGCACGCTACCACATCCGGCTAATTTTTTTTTATTTATTGTAGAGATGAGGTCTCACCAAGTTGAACCTGCGGGCTCAGGCAATCCACTCACCTCAGCCTCCCAAGGTACGGGATTATAGGCTGAGCCACCGAGCCCGGCTCCTCTTTTCATTCTTAACCTCCAAATTCACTATTCCCTCTTCTTATTTGATATTTTTTAAAAAGTTATCAGTAAAGCTAAAACTTTACAGTACATTTTAGAAAGGTTTTTCAAAATATACAGTTAAGCAAAAACTTTTTTTGAGTAAAGAGGCAATCTTGTAACATTCTTTTAAAATTCACTTCTGTTAAGCATTTCATTCCTTAATCTTAATAAATGAGATGCTGCTTTGCTTTGCTTTGAACTGGAAACCAAGCCTTTGTAATACCCCAAAGGATTATTAAGCACTTTCAGTCTGACCTGCAGGTTGAGAAGCAATTATTTGTCTTGCTCAAGTAATTCAGATAACATCCCCACCACACAGTAGAGAAAGATGTATCTGGACTTGCAGAATCTTACAGGACCCCAGGTGTCAGGTGGAAGGTGTCACCCACTGATGGGGGTGAGAGGAGAAAAGGCAGAAGGGAAAGAAGGCAGTGACAGGTAAGAATTCTGATAAACTGGGTTAGCAGGAAGTTGTGGAGCTTCCTCTCGATGGGAACTAAATCTTTTGTGAGTAATGGGAAGCAAGATAGGTTGCTGGGAGTAAAGAGAGATTAGGAGAGAGAGTGTTGAATGGGTTCTCCAGATAAGAAGAATGTCTTGTCAGGCAAGGTGGTTCAAGTCTGTAATCCCAGCACTTTGGGAGGCCAAGGCGAGGATTATTTAAGCCCAGGAGTTCAAGACAGCTTAGACAACATAGCAAGACCTCATCTCTACAAAAAAAATCAAATCTACATAAATCAGAATCTCCACAAAAAATCTGGCACATGCCTGTAGTCCCAGCTACTCAGAAGGCTGAGGCAGGAGAACTGCCCGAGCCCAGGAGATTGAGACTGCAGTGAGTCATGATCATGCCATTGTACTCCAGCCTGGGTTAGAGTGAGACCCCGACTCAAAAAAGAAATATATTAAAAAATTAAAAATTAAAAATATATATGTATGTATATGAAAAGTTTCTCAAAGTATGTTATGAGGCCACCTATATCAAGAGTCACTGGTTAAAATACAGATTCCTAGGCCCCACCCCAGATCTAGAGAGAAGGAATATATGGAGTAATGGCTAGACATATGCATTATAACAAACATCCCAAGTATCTCAGGAGGCATATAAAGTTTTTAAGAACCACTAGAAAGTAAAGTTCTCTAGGCTGATGATGAAATTTTGGGTGAAGAAAATTGAGCAAGATGGCAAAGCCTTTAATAACTACTAGAGTGCAACAAAGAAGTGAGAGAGTTTCATAATGTTCTTCAATGTTCACTGAGGGCTTTGTCACCTAGCTTGTTTCTTGTTAAGCTGAAGTTCCACTATCCACCTACACTTTTGCATGATGGTGTATACTTGGGCTAGCTGGCTTTTCTCTGCTGCACAGTCCAGTACTAACTATACATAACCCCACACAATCCAGCAGTCTCAAAATGTGTATTTGATTATCAAGATGATAGGAAAAAACTGCTGACAAATCAGCACACATCCACCACCACTACTGGAAAAGTAATTGCTCAGTTGGTAAATCAGTCTTCATTTAAATATAGTATATATGAAACATACATATGTGGTAGTAGTCACAGAGCAGACTAAAGGGTGGAGTTTAACTTTTTTTTGGAAAAACTGAGTAGGGTAGGCAGCTTCCAAGAAGAGGATCTACTGCATAATAAGACAGCCCAGTGGGGGCTATGAGGTCACAAAGAAGTTGGCCACTGTCAGAGTTGAATGGCTAGATTTCAAATACTTTGGCTTTTAAAATGACAGACTTTTTTATCTAAATTATGCCCTACTTTACAATCTCCCTTGCAGCTGAAGGTGGCCATAGTTGCACACACAGTCTTGGCCAATGAGATATAACAAGAAGTTCCTATTAAGAGCTTTTCTTCCCAAACAAAGAGGAAACATCTTATAAGGAGGTTTCTCCCTTTCCACATTTTCCCCTCTTTCCTTTTTTCTGCCTAAAGTACAACATGATGACAAGGGTATGAAAGTCATCTTGTGTTCCTGAGGACAAAAACCACAAGCTAATGCTGACAGAGAAAAAGACAGTACCAGGTATGTTGGGAAGCACTAGCTCCAGACTTCTACCCTCTGAATCCTTGCTACATGAGAAAAAGAAATGCTTTATTTGTTTAACTCACTGGTTTTCAAGTATTTAATTACGTGCAGCCGAGCCCATTCTCAATTCATACTTTTCTCTCTCTTCTTTAAAGTTGTCAATATTTCTGAGACATTATCATGCTTATGAAATTTAATTTTATATTCCCCTAGCATCTACCACAGCATCTTATACTTACAATCAGCTCAATTAACATCAAATTGATTTTAAGACAATTAAATCCCATCTTAACAATTAAATTATTAGAAAACATAATAGCTTAGCTAATTATATTTTCCCTCTAAATTAGAACATGGGCTAAAGCATCTTATGCAGCACCAAACTCACAGAAATCAACAGAAATAAAATAAAAATGAAAATTGGAGAAAAACTTACATCAGCAATAAATTAGGTAAAGATAGGATACTAAAAACCTCAAGAAATATTTGTTAAATATGATACAGATGAAACTAAATTGAAGACAGCTACTGAGAGCTGACTCATTACTTTCATTATTTAAACAGCAAAAAATCAAACTACCCAAATAGCTACTAATAAAGAAATGGAAAAATATGGGAAATAAAGGCTACCCTGACCACACCCATTATTCTTCCTGATGAGGAACAAGGACAGAGGCTAGGGTGGGACATGAGTGAGATGGGCCCCCTCCATGGTAAGTCCCTTCATCACCGCAGTACAGGAGTGCTTATAGACAGCTGCATCACAGCTAGAGGGAGAGAATGGGCTAGAGGCTCATACCAAAAAGAAAGCAGGGCCTCACTTTGATATAATTCTCACTGGGACAAGGCAGAAAGCTTTGCTGAGAGTCATGATCCAGTGTAGCAGGTCACTTACTACCACCACACTTTGGCATACTGGGGGTTATTCTTCCAACTCAGCAAGCCGCAGCACTAGAGGAGCTGGATACAGACAAACTTTATGTGGAGAGTAGACCCAGACAACACTGACAACTAGATTTGGGGAGCAGTACATTGACACTGTGGTTTCAGAAACATAGTGAAAAACCTTTTAGAGAAAAAGTTCCCTTGCTGGTTGCTCCCTCCTCATCTTCAGGTCACAGACTGCTACACCAGTAATGCAAACTGATAGCCTCCATTCTTCTCACTTAAAATGTGACAGAAGTACAACAACCTCAAGTGAAACTGTTAGGTGAAAGAAAAAATCCAGCTTTGCATACATTTAAGCAATATGCAATAAGCACCTACCATGTGTCAGGCACTGTTGTAGTCATGCAAGACAACAGTGCAAACATACAAAACGTGCTGTTCTCATGAAGCTTATACTCATTTGGGGTATAACTACTGTCTGGAATAGACTTGCCTTCTTTCAGAAATGGATAAACATTAAAAGAGGCAAAATGGGTCAATGTTTAAGATTCATAAAAAAGATTCTACAATATAAAAGGAAAAAAGCTGCATGGAAGAAAAAGAGGTTGAATGTATTTCTGAAAAAAATATACCACAGAACCTCTAGATTCTGAGCTCCTCCTAAAGAGTACGACCCATGAGGACAAGGACTCTGTCAGCCACACACATCTCATTCTGTCCACAACACTTAGAAGAGTACACTGGAACACAACAGATGCTCAACAAATATCAGCTGAATGAGTGGAAAAAATAAATCTGTACAGTCTAGGAAAAACTAAAACCAAAACATTAAACGGATAAACTAGGTTAAGATAAGTAGTAACAGAACTGCCATGGCAGAATATCAAAAGTCATGAGATGTATTACAAAGAAGACAGCACAAAACTGAATTAGTACCATATATGACACATCTCAGAAGATCTCTCAGAAGGAAGCAAAAAATCATAATGAGGAAAGCAAGTGGAGAGAGTATAACAAAGAAGCAATTACCAGAAGTAAAATAATTAGTATAAATACAAAAAAGAAGGTACCATGATCATTATTTGATTGTATGCCTGAAAAACTCAAGAAATAGCTAAATTTTTTTAAAAGATTATCAGTAAATGTATTCAACTATTTAAAGAAAACTACAAAATTTAAAGGCATAAAAGGGTATATGAAAATGATATTAAAGATCTCAATTCATTCCTAAATAAACATATTGAAATTCAAATTAAATTATTAACAGAACTGGGGAGGGGAGAGATTATTTCAGGATTACAGCTTCACAAGTTCTTAAATTTGTGAACAGAACATTTAAATACTGTCTAATGACTTATTAAAACCTCGTTATATCTCCACCTTATACTATTGACCAAAATACATTTCTTATAAATAATAAAAATGAATATAAAATCATTAAAAATATAAAATTACCAACGTATATATACACATACTGTACTTACAAAATCTTCATGTAGGAAAAAGCCTAAGCATGGGGCAGAAACCAGAAACCCATAAGGGAAAAGATAAATAGATTTAGTTACATAAATTTAACTTGTGCACATCAAACAATGACAAATAAAAACAAGAAACAAACAATATACAAGCTATGGCATTTACAACAGATATAATAGGATTAAATCATTAACATGTAAAGAACTATTTCAAACAACAAAGACAAACACAGAAAAGGAGGCTTTAAGGCAAACAGAAATGCATTAACAAAAGAAATGCAAACCACCAATCAACATATGAAAAATATAAAACCTCATCAGTAGTTTTAAATGAAAAATTAAAGACTTAAGTAACATTTTTATACATCAAATTAGTAGAGTTATTCAGAAAAGCACACTATTTAGCATTTATTGGTGAAGGTATGTTGAGTTGGCTAGCAGAAACTGGCAAAACCTTTCTTATTTATTTATTCATTTATTTGCAAAACCTTGAGAGAAATCTGTCAATGAAATAGATAACTTTACAAGTATGTATACCCTTTGACCTATCAATGCCACTTATATATATTATTCTAGGTAAATATTCATAGATTTAGCTCCACAGATATTCATTACTGCACTATTTATAATATTAACAGTGCTATTAAAGTCACCTAAAGAGAAAAGAAATAAATAAATTATGGTATGCCTATGCAATGGCATGCTATATATCCACTAAAAAAAGATATACTTCTACAGAACTAACTTTCAGAAATAAATATGTACAAGAACATATGTACAATGATATTAAAAATTACTTTTAATAGCAAAAATAAGATACTACTTAAATATCCATTAGTAAGAAAATGGTTCAATAAATTCAATATACCCACACTATGAAATATCATCAGTCTTAAAAAGAGGTGGTAGATTTAATTGTATTGATGAAGAAGTATGTCTGTAATATACTAATTAGGGAAGAAAGCAAATAACTGAACAAAATGTGCAATATGACTCCATTTTAATAAAACAAATACAATAAAAACTATATATGCACTATTATAATATAAATAACTTTTCTTGAACATCTACTATATATGGTAGTAAACTATTTACTTGTATTATTGCTTATTATCTTCACAATAATCCTTTCAGGTAGAATTATCCCCATTTTAAAGATGAAGCAACTGAGGCTTAGAGACTTGAAAAAAGTATGCCCATGACCACAAAACCAATAAACTGTAGACTAAGAATTCCAACCCAGGCAGTCTGACTACCTAGGTTGTGCTACTAACATTACAAGACTGTGTACAGATAAAAGGTGGAAAACTGTATGCAAAATACCTCGTCACTACATTGTCTGAAGAGGAGTTTTGTATATTATGTGATTTCGCTTTAAGAAAACAGTACTTTTAAATTTTTTAAAAGTCACCGAAAACAGATTAGACATTGATACAAAAAGATACTTTAAAAAATTACAGAAGACACTTACATTATAATCTTATATTTGTTTTAAAAAGTAAAACTATATGAATGGGATGCATAGAAAAAAATTCTAAAATACACCAAAATCTTCAAAATGGTTTTAAGATGATGAAATTATAGGGAGATTTCAATCTTCTCTTTTTTTTCTAAAAATAAATATTTATGAGCTATATAATTTGAAATACTACAATAACATTTAGCAAGTGTATAATAATTAAGGTAGTTATTTCAAAACATAAAATTAGAAAAATCATAATTTCATTCAATTAGTATTTTTATAAAAATGTGAAAAACCTCTTGATACAAATATTTAATAACTGAAGATTATAGTAAGTTGACTTTTTAAAACTATACAAGCAACTAAAATGAATTTATATCCTACATTCCTGCATTTTTTCTTTTAATAAAAAGCAGCATTCTAGGCTCCAGGGGGAAAAAAAATCTATATAATTGATAGACTGTGCTTTACATCAGTTCCATCAACAGCATAATCTATTGGTTCCAATAAACAATCTATTTTAGTGTTCTGGTCTCAAAAAACGTGTTGCAGCTTTTCTGCACAAATGTTACTCAGGAAAAAAGTTATGTTTTTTATTGGCCTATATTAAGTATAAACTCAGTTGAGTCACCAAAGCCTCTATGATCCTAATCCAAATAAAATTTCTTCACCCGAGTGTGGTCCGTACAACAAACTCCAAAAACATATTGTAAATAGCTCAGTTGGCAAAAGAAACTCAAGGGAGACATATTCCTTCTTTATAAACTCAGTCTTACTTCCCTTCGTTAAAAAAAAAAATTCAATGGCATTAGCACCAGCAAACATTTGGCCCATATTCTGGCATACATGCCAAGGCATCAGGCTGCTGCTATCCTGTTATCCTATAAATGAAATATAAGTATGACCACTATATGGCCCTCTACTTATTCTACAGTTAATTATCCTTGGTATATTACAGCTATAAACAAAAGGAGGCAAAGAAAAACTACTTCTATAAAAGTGATCACTGAATCCCAGATATTGCTGCCTTGGCCATCATTAGCTATAAATGAATTGCCCAAAATGTTAAGAGTACAGAAGAAATCAATTGATAGATACCAGGTATTTTCTTTAAAAAAAAAAAAATCCTGCTGACTCTAAGTCATATATGATTTCAAGTAATAAACTAAATAGGGAGGTAAAAGGTCAGATAAGAGGGCAAGGGTCACCCAAAGGGTACTGCTCCTTTAAATGGAATAAGCAGAAAGAAATTACTTTAATTCAATTAGTTTATCCAGAAAACTGGGGCATGGAATATATAAAACGATATGAGGGGAAATTTACTGCCTTGAGACTTTTCCATTTGTGTGTGTTGGTGAGGCTGCTGCTTCCTTTTTCCTTGGTGCATTTTGCTTTTGCATACCTCTCTTGTGTGGTCCAGCTTCTTCCCAGCTGGCTTTTTCTGTTGCCAGGGATAGCAACTGGCAGCTCTGGCTCTCACTAGGTGAGCTCTCTTCACATCCAGCCAGACCACTCAGACTGGGACTAGTACTCGCTGCCTGTGTGACACCTACTTTACTTTCTTGAAGTGAGGTCTAGGACCACCTGTGTCAGAATCATCTGGTGTTCCTGTCAAACATGCAGATCTCCAGGTCCTGTCCCAGTCCTAGGAGATCTGAACTAGGAACGGTGGCCAGGAGTCACTGTTTTAACAAGGATGCCATGAGTGCTTCTTATCAAACTGACATTTGAGAACCAGTGAGTTGATACATGCTATACAACATAGTATATACTATTAAATGCTTAATTTAATAAGTGCCTGAGATTTCAGGCACCAGTTTTACATATCAAACCCTGCATCTGGAATGCCAATTCAGATATACAGTCATATAAGCTACATAAAAGGAAAAGCAATACCACACTAGCCAGTAAGAAGGAGAGGAAGACGCTGCCAAAAAAAAAAAAAGAAAGTTGATCTTACACCAGTTATCATACTTTCCTCTGTTCCTAATAAAATAAGCATTATGAGAATAAAAGGAATTATTTAAAGTAGCTCATTTAAGACTCTAAGAAGAGAAAACATAGATATTTCCTGATTAAGTAATCAGCCAACGCTGACTTCCTGAGTGCCAAATAAAATAGCTCTCTCTAGCCAGGCTTCTTAAACCTCTAGCATCTGACAGTGCTGATCACTTCCTTTATGAACTGGCTTTCTCTCTTGGCTTCTGTGACAGATCCTTTTGCTGTTTACCTTCCTCTGACCATTTATTTCCTTGCATGTTCCATCCTTTTTATACCTTACTCAGTCCTTAAAAGGGGATATACCCACAAAGACCCGCTCTTGGACTTCTGCTCTGGTCACTCTATGCACCAACCCTTGGTAACTTCACTGCCATGACTTTACTCAAATTCCATGCTGAATACCCCTGGTTTTTCTAGCCCACTGTTCTATTTCAGCTCCTGTCTTTCACAGCTGCCTGCCCATTGGACCTCTCTACCTATATGTGCCAGTGGCAATTCAAATTCCAAATTCCATTCCATTCCATTTCAAACTCATCTTCTTTACTCAAACCTGTTTCTTCCTTCTGTATTCACATTCTTAAGTCTCAACACCACCATTCATCTAGTTTCCCATACTAGAAGCCTGAGATTTTTTTCCTAGAGCAGGGGCAGCAAACTCAAATGCCTGTAATGGCAACCAGGTATCAAGCACGTTTTTTTAAAAAAAAATGTATATAGGTCTTAACAAGTACCAGGCATTTCTATGTCATTTGTCAATGTTAATACATGTAATAGTCACAAAAATCCTATGAAGTAGGTACTAGTATATCCCTACTTTACAGGTGGGTAAACTGAGGTAGTGAGATTAGGGGAACTTGCTCAAAGTCACTCAACTAGCAAGAGCCAGGATTTAAATGCAAGGAGTTTGACTCCAGAGGTGTCACACTGCTTACCTTCCTCCAACCATTTATTTCCTTGCATGTTCCATCCTTTTTATACCTTACTCAGTCCTTAAAAGGGGATATACCCACAAAGACCTGCTCTTGGCCTTCTGCTCTGGTCACTCTGCACCAACTCTTGGTAACTTCACTGCCATGACTTTACTCAAATTCTATGCTGAATACTGGTTTTTCTAGCCCACTGTTCTAGAAATGACCACGGATATAAGAGGCAAATAATAGAAGAAAACACACAAATGATCAAAATAGAAGAAAAGATGCTAAATTCTACCAAAGCTTAAACAATGAAAGTTAACACACAGCCTTTTTTGATGATCAATGTGACAATACTGGTAAAGACTGCTTATGCAGGAGCACAGTATCAGACAGTCATATTCCTATATGGTATTGGAGGGAGTGTAAATTAAACTATCTTTTTTAGGAACACATTGATTGCTCTATCAAAAATGTAAATGTTTAAAGCTAGTTATTACATTTCTAAACACTTATCCAACAGATAGATTCTTAATGAAAGAGACTAATGACATAAGTATACAAAGACTTATGTACATACAAGTTAATCACAGAACTGCTTTTAATAGTAAAAAACTAGAAATATTCTAAATGTTTACCTAGAGAAGATTATTTAATAAGGACAGATCCATATAGTGGAATAGTATGCAGTGAGGTAAATACTATCAGTGAAAGCTATACTGTCACAGGAGACTGGCAAGTTGTAGAACTGTGTGTGTGTGTGTGTGTGTGTGTGTTTGTATACACACAAATATATATATATGTGTGTGTGTGTGTATATATATATATACATATGTCTGTGTGTGTATCTGTACATATTATAATCCTGTTTCTGCTAAAGAAAACATAAATCCATATCGATCTATATTTGCATATAAGGCTACACAGAAAAGACTATTTCACAGAGGGATTTTCATCTAAAATGGAGGGAAAAGATACTCTCTCAGTTTAAGACATATGCTTCTCTGGACTAGATTAAAAAATGTGGTACATATACACAATGGAATATTATGCAGCCATAAAGAAGGACAAACGTGTGAACTTCACAGCATCTTGGATGGATTCAGAGTCTCTCGTACTCAGTGATCTATCACAGAAACAAAGAACAGAGTACCATATGGTCTCACTCATAAGTGAACCTTGAACAATTATCATAATACTATAAGAAAGGAATTGGCAGTAGTGGGAAACTGCCAGGGGAGGAGGAGGGGGAGATTGGCAGTTGAGGGAAACTGCGAGGGGAGGGAGGGGCACACCTCATCAACAAGGGTACCTATATACCTAACCCTGAATTGTACCCCACATCTTTAAAATAATTTTTTTTTAAAAGCATATGCTTCTGTTTTATTTGGATTTTCTTTTTACAATAAGCCTATACTAATTTAATAGTAGTTAAATAACACTTAGATAAATAAGACAAAACATAAAGTAATCATATCGCCCCAAAGAACCTTCCAGGACTTTCCACTGCGCTGTGGTGTAATGGCCCAACTCTTTAGCATGATATACATGCCAATATGACCACATCAGTCCTGCCCAACTCTTTAGTCTCCATAAGTGTTTCTCCTATGTGACACTCAAGTCATATCACATTACACATTGTCACAGTGCAGTTTTCTGAACACGCCAGGATACATCAAACTTCTTTGTTTTTACAAAGACTTCTCCCTTTGCTTATAATTTTCCTCCTAGTTTTCCCTGCCTATTATATACTCATTCACCTCAAACCCCCTCCAAGTGCAGAAACAATTTTAGGAGAAATAACAATACATGTTAAACAGACAATCAAGTGCTTACCAGTAATTATTTGGAAGTGTTCAGTGCCTCCCATATGTCAGGCATGCTGTTGGATGCTTTAATGCATCATGTGATTTAACCGTTAAATGATTTATAATTATTCCTATTTTACAGATGTGGAAGTTGTCTCAATAAAGTTAAGGAACTGCCCAAAGTTTTACTGACTGGTAAATGTCATAGCCAGGATCTGAATTCAACTCTGCTTAACTTCAAAGCCATGATCCATTATTCTGAGAAGGGAGACTGAGGCAGAGTTAATGGACAGGCCTCAAAAAGATGCCTGGATACAAGACAGGCAGATTAGTAACCCATGGAACCAAGGGGAACAAATATGGTGAGGGAAAAAGAAAAAAAGTTGTTTCTGGGGAAGTTTGATCATTCCAGGTTACAATGTTCCTTTAACATCAGGCAGAGTTGAGACAGGAGGCAATATGAAGAAACTGTAGCCTCTTTGTGTAGCTTAAAAAAATCAAAAGCAATGTGTTGGGAAAGTTAGTCTGGTAGCTCTGGGAAGCACAAATTGCAGTGGGGAGAAACAAAGGCAGAGAGAACAGTTAGGAGCTAATGCAAAAACCAATGGCCTCAGCTTGGGTGCCTTCTGTAATCCCAGCACTTTGGGAGGCATAGGTGAGAGGATTGCCTGAGCCCAAGGGTTCAAGACTAGCCTGGGCAACTTGGCAAGACCTTATCTCTACAATAAATAAAAAATGTAGCTGGGTATGATGGTACATGACTGTAGTTCCAGCTACTTGGAAGGCTGAGGTGGAAGAACTGCCTGAGCCCAGTAGGTTGAGGCTGCAGCGGTGGTGAGCATGCTACCACACTCCAGCCTGGGTGACAAATTGAGACTCCGACTCAAAACAAAACAGAGACTCTGACTCAAAACAGACAAACAAACAAACCACCCCTCCCCCCCAAAAAAAACACCCAATGATCTCATGTATTTTGGACCCAGACCAGGTTAGTAGCTTCAGAAAAAGGGATGAGAAAGCAAATCTTACAGGCATTACAAAAGATTCTAATGCTAACAATTAGAGGGTAGACTAGAGATAAAGGGAAGAATGGAAAGCAAAGAGTGAAGATTGAGTCTAAGGTTTCTCTTCTGAGGGACACAAAGAATGGTAGCAATCCTGACACAGATGGGACCATAAGTGAGGGGAGCTCATCTGCAGAGTAGATGTGTTAGACAATGGTGCACACAAAGAAAGAAGTTCCTGCTGTTGACAGAGGCAACTTCTGATGCCTGTGGACTGACAGTTCTCATTTTTGGAGTGATATCCTTATGGCCATAACTTATTTATAGTCATTCTTAACATGCCAACAGCATGACACTTAGATCACTTGTGTAAATGATAAAAGAAAACTTCTTTAGAAATGTGCTAACTCCTTGCTTAGCTAACATAAAGCACTAAGACATGGTTTTAAGGATGCCATGTAAAATTCGTCTCACAGGTTTAGTTACACCATGTAAGTCTTACTAAAATTATTCAGTTCCTTCACCAAACCCCCTGTGTCTATTCATCACTCCCCCCCAAAAGGATTTTCTTCCCATGAGGCTGGTCACTGAGGAAAGAAGTTATCTGTTTACCTCCTTTTGCCCTGGATTTCAGGCTCAAGTCTTTTTTTAAAACAAACAAAATCACTCTTTCCCTAATCTTTCTCCACTCTCAAAAGCCTCTCTGTCTCTCCTGTTCATCTGACTCAATAATATCATTTACCTCTTTCTGTTTACAAAGAGTACCTAGTTTAACCTTATCATTCATGCACATATTGTCTCTTTATTCTCATCCAAGAAGACAAGAAGAAACCAGGTCCTCTTCAAATTGCAGAATAACCCAGAACATACCTTCTAAACAGGGTTAGTCCAGAATAAACTATATCAAAGTTTAGCTACAAGATGGAATAATAATGCTTTATGTAAATTATAAGATGGTTATAGTAACCATATCACATAATTATGACAATAAAATTTGGTATGGTGTACTAGAACTAGGTAAAAAAGATCTGAGGCAGGGCATGGTGGCTCACACTTTGAGCACTTGAGCACTTTGAGGACCTGAGGCAGGAGAACTGCTTGAGCCCAGGAGCTTGATATCAGCCTAGTCAGACCTTGTTACTACAAAAAAAAAAAAAAAAAAAAATCAAAAAATTACCCAGGTATGGTGGTGCATGCCTGTAGTTCCAGCTACTCGAGAAACTGAGGTAGAAGGATCACATGAGGCCCAGGAGGTCAAGGCTGCAGTAAGCCATGATTGTGCCACTGCACTCTAGCCTAACCGACAGGGTGAGACCCAACTCAAAAAAAAAAATCTGGTTCCAAAGTTCCTTTCAAAAAAGTGGTCCATATTCTCACACCTGGGACTGCACCAGAGGAAGATACAGAAACACAGAAGTGAGCTGGCAGTCTCAGTGCCCACTGTGGTTTCACACTACCCCTAGCAGTACAATTCTTCTCGTTCCAGAACTCAAGTCACAGAACTCATTATCCTCCTGCATTTTCAGAGTACAGTAGGTATACTCCACACACTAAAGACAAGGAACTAAGCAGGATAAACACTGTACTTTGACTGCAAATGAAAGGGAAATGACTTTTAGTACTTATTACTAAACTATACTTATTATGCAGTACTATGTACAAATCTGTGTAAATAGAATTCAGAAATTTGAAGTCCTACTTGGATTGAAGAGAGAAAAAATTCTAAGAGTACCCGTAGTTTCAAATTATTCCTTTCAAAGCAGTAAATAAAATTAGCTTTCTGTTTAACTAAAAAAAGTTCAAGTATTTAATAACAGAAAAACAAAGTACCTGTGAGTTTGATTTTAGATAGTCGAGCCAAAATTCCTGGCAAATCATCCACATGCAGCTTCATCTCTTTCCACTGCTTTTCCTCTTTTGTCTCTTTTCCCACCTCTATTGAGTCTTCCACAATTGAGGCAGATTCTAGTTCTATCAAATCCTTTTCATTTGTCTTTCTGGACAAAGATAGGCTGGGGGGTGAAAGCGGTCTCATCTCATATATATCTGGCTTAACTTGACCTGAAGATGTTTTTTCAAGGAAAGGAGCTGCCACTGGTTCCGGCTTCGGTTTTGCTTGCTGGTTGAGCCTTTCATTCAGTTGTGTGACATACTAAACAACAATAAAAAGCACATGTTACTAGTAAAACTAAGGCTCTTAAGTGAATGTTTAGCAATATCTTCCATAAGTCTAGCTTTTATGGTACTTGAAAGCTTTTCCCACAACTTTAATATTAGTTAATTCAACATGCATTTATAGAGTATTTGTTACATGGAACACATTATATTAAGAGATATGGAAAATAAAATTAATGCCTCAGCAATGGTTTTCAAATTCTGAGGTTTAGAAACGTCTACGACTGTACATTTCTTGAAAGAAAGATCAATTTATTTCTTATTCATCTCCTTCAGAATTTATCCTGGAGGTTTAACATTCCAAACACAATGAAAAAGTCTTCTGTAATCAAGTGCCCAAGTCAACCTGCTGACTTTTCATGTTCTTAAGCAAAGAGTACAGAGAAAGGCTCAGTGGTAGGGCATAATTCAGGGCTAAATGATGTTACAGCGCTGTGGTCTGGGGAAATAACATAGGTTTTAGGACCAGATAGTCTCTTCTACTTAACAGCAAAAAATTAATAACTACTACTACTAACACTTGTGAGATACCTCACAGTTTATATATGTCTCATTTAATCCTCTCAACCAGCTGGATCTTTATTAGCCCTTTGCACTCAGAGACATCTTGCAGATACCTACCAGCAACTTGACCACACTTTTTTATGAAATAGTGAAAAATGAATCACTTCATATTAAACAGTATAGCATTAGAACCAATTATTTTGTTGTAATGATATTTAGCTTAAATGGAATTTTGGACAC
Source organism: Tarsius wallacei (assembly GCA_963574415.1). Classification (NCBI taxonomy): domain Eukaryota; kingdom Metazoa; phylum Chordata; class Mammalia; order Primates; family Tarsiidae; genus Tarsius; species Tarsius wallacei. Next base: position 26,343 of record CAUYQG010017365.1, read on the forward strand.
TGAGAAACTTATCTGTGACCAAAATAAATCAAAATTTTATATCTTATATTTTTCTAACATATGGTAACATGTGAAACAGTCACCAACATGCATTGCAGGTTCATTGATACATGCTGCGCGATAGTAATTTGTTTAATATCTTCCACCTGATGTTTTTCTATTTGATCAGACAATGCAGTCTCATTTTCTTCCTCTCACATTAACAATATGTAATTTATTGTCCAGTCTCTTGTTTGAAAATGATGTGAAAGGATGCACTTATAATTCCTGAAAACCACTTCTCAACTGATTGACCATATCTCAGTATACACTCCATCTCTTTATTTGCTTTTTCATGCAATTTGAATAGAAAACTTCAAGGAAACATATATTTTTGAAGAATCTGTGCTTGCATAAGTTTGTCCTGTACAATCGCCAGCAATCTCTTTATGTCCCTTGAGAAGTGACATCTGAGTGGTTTGCTAGATTTACAATGTCCCCTCAGAGGGAACATCTAAGTGCAAAGGGCTAGTATATCTCTCTTTAATTTACAGATAAGGAAATCAAGCCTCAGAAATAAACCAACATAACTGAGAGCCAATAACTGGATATAAGTAGCCCTGGCCATAAAGCCACCTATGCTGATAACAGTTAAGTACCTTTTCCACTAGTCACAAAGACTTGAAATTACATACTAGTCTTAGACAAGAATTACAAACTCATGAACAAATTAAGAATTTTATTTACATGAAAATGGCATTATACATATTTGAATTTCTCTTAAACATTCAACATCTTTGACCCTCAACTTGAAAAGCCTGAAAAATTTCTAGAAATTTAAATCTTATCAACATATCAAGTTTTATTAAAATTTAAGTTAACTTTTAGTTCTAAGTTAAAGAAAAGATAAGAAATATGTAAAGTAGAACTTTAGATTATGAATTTGCTGTTCTTTCATGCTGGCACTATACTCATAAGTTTTCAGTTATCATTTTGCCATTCTATGACCCTTCTCTATTTGAGAAAATGGCAAATGCCCTCGCTGGTAATTAAGAATAAGCTACTATGTTGCCCACAATATCACACAGTCAGCCTACAGTACTACAAGGATTAAAATATATTATCAATGCCCACTATAGAATGCCTAGCAAAGAAAAAACCCTCAATTTATTTGAGTTTACTCAGAAGTGTAAGTGTTAAAAAGACTTTTAAATACACTCTGATTTAAGAACATAAGAGGGTCACACCGTTAAAGCAGTTATTTCTGTATTACTGATGTATTCACAGAACTTCAGAAAATTTTAAAAGATATATCATAGCAGTTCAGCTTTTCTCAATTTTAGCCTAGTCGAAATATGCCAGAAGTTTTCAATCTTTTTCTAAACTTAATCAATAAGTTCAAGATCATACTTTTTAACCTCAAACGCCAGAATCATTCTGGTTTCAGTTAAGAATAATCAAAACAAGAGATTAAAGTTTTGGATAAACTTAAGAGGACACTAAATAAAAGTCTCTTTCAAGCAGTATTTCCTAAAACTTTTATTGTAATAGGAATTTCTGAAATTCCCTCATATAGAGAAAAGTAAAGGCGGCAGAAAGCAACAGAATAAGGATAGTCTTCTAAACATACCATGCGTTTGAGGAAGTTAAAGTGCTGAAATGTAATCCACTGCTTATTGACATTCCTGAAAAGATGCATGAACTTGTGAGGCGATTCCTGTATCATTCTTCTTTCAAAATACCAGACACATCCTCCTACCCAACCTATAATATAGAGAGAAGAGGAAGAAATGTTAAAATGATTAATGCTTTTCACCAAAGGACAGCTGCCACCCGGAAGCAAACAGGCAACAAGTTAAGTGCTACACTGTGTGATGGGTCACAGCTTTGAAATTACTTAATCCAGATTTGTGAATAAATGCAACGTATCAGCCCTATTCATTGTTTAAGCAGAAACCCTAGAGAAAATTATCATTTCAGGATCATTATGCTTTATTATATTGAATGATTAAAATGACCACACTCCAGATCTTTTTAAGAAGAAAATATAAACCAACCAGTACACTTTTATAAAAGTTAAAAATGAAAAGCACAATTTTACTCAATAAATGACAAAAACTTGAAATGTATCTATTTCAGGTTAACATTTAATCTATGTAGAGTATGACAACAAGGTGTAGAAAATAGTTCTCAATAAAATATGACTCTATCAATCTAGTTAGAAATAAGGTATTTTACAAATTTGGCTTTGAATCATTCTACTAAAACTTCTCTCAAATAACAGCAAATCCAATGCTTCTGTCTCAGGTCTCATCTTATTCAAGCCTTCTACAATCTGCACAACACTACAAATTCTCCCATGGTGTCCATGATTTTTTTTTTTTTTTTTAGTTGGAGTCTCACCGTTGCCCAAGCTGGGGCGCAGTAGAACACTCACAACCACTGCAGTCTCGACCTGCTGGGCTCAGGCAATCCTTCCACTTCAGCCTTCCAAGTAGCTGGAACTACAGCCGGTTAATTTTTTTGATTTATTGTAGAGATGAGGTCTCACCAAGTTGCCCAGGCTGTTCTTGAACCTGTGGGCTCAGGCAATCCCTTCACCTTGACCTCCCAAAGTGTTGGGATTACAGGCTTGAGCCACTGCACCCGGCGGTGTCCATGATTCTAAAGGTTCCTGGCTCTCTGCACTCTACTCTCAGTTTCCTATGGTGTCTCCTCTTGCTGTGCATGCCACTTTAAGACAGTCATGTCCCCACTTTCTGAACACTAAATATGGTCCCCAAGTGAATACAATTACAGGAAAACTTCTAGTCTTTGACTCATTTCTAGAGTCATTATGTCTATTTCCATCTGCTCTCTTGGTATCTCCACATGGAAGGGTTGCACAATGTCTTCTTTTTTTTTTAGATTAGAAAATATAGTTTATTTAGAAAGTAATCAGAGAGAGAGAGAGAGAAAGAGGAGATTCAGCTCCCCAAGGTAGGGGAGGGGGCCAAAGCTTAAGAAAATATGGCCTGGCCACAGCTCAAATAGCACATGGCCACATCATAGCTTAGCAAGGCAATGGCCGCACGATGTCTTTTAAAACACTTTATTCTCAACCTATCTCTGTTACCTATTGCATATAAAACCATTGCCTATTTGAGACTTCAGGAAAATCTGGAATGTACACTGTATCACCCAACAATCATCAAGTCCAGTGAACTCTGAAATATAAGTCAAATCTGTCCACTTACTACCATTTCTACTGATACAGACCCTTATCACCTTGCATCGGACTATGGTAATAGTAGGATTCAAGCCAGTCATCCTGCCTTCAGCAATTTCCTTTCCTCTCCAATCCATATTCTATAAAGATAACGATTTTCTTCCTGCAGCCCAGAATACATATTACTCATCCAAATATGTACACACAACTAACCAAAGCAATATTGTCTCATGAACCCACCACACATTTCAAAATTTGTTCATCTTTGTTTCCTTGTTTGCACTCTACTCTCTGCCCACCAAATATGCAAAGTTTCTTTTACTAGTCTATATTACTGTATACCATGTTTTATGGCAGGGGTCCCCAGTAAAAAGTCTGTGGCCTGATAGGAACCAGACCACACAGCAGGAGATGAGCTGCCAGAGAAAGGAGCTCCTTCTCCTGTCAGATCAGCAGCAGCATTAGATTCTCATAGGAGCAGGAACCTTACTGTGAACTGTACATGCGAGGGATCTAGGTTGCTTGCTTCTTATGAGAATCTAATGTCCTTGTTCACAGAAAAATTTTCTTCCATGAAACCGGTCCCTGATGCCAAAAAGGTTAGGAACTGCTGCTATGGCACTCCTTAAAGCAGACAGTTTTCTATTTGTTTCCACCATAGTATATTTTAGTTCCTTGATGGCAGGGACTCTCCTTTACTCACTACCTTTGCTACAACTGCTAGTAGAATGGTTTCATATAATAAGGAAATAATGTTTGATGACTGGATAGCCCACATAATTCATCTGGGCTGTCAGAAGGAGAACTATCATGGCTCCTTGGAATACATGGCAATTATCTTAGACTGGAGATAAATCACTTATTCACTGAAATCATATTCTCAAACCTCAGTTAATTATTACATGCTTATTTTCCACAAACATGAAAATATGTTTGCCTTGGAATCACCTTGGAACACCTCTCAAGATCTTTAAGAAGGTCAAACTGAAATTTTACAGAATGGTAGTAAGAAGAAAAAAAAACACCACAGCTAGGAAACAACACTTGTAAATGATGAAAACGCTTGTAAATAACTTATATTTTAGAGTTCATTGGACATGACGGTTTAGTCAAAGCATGTCTCATTTCTATGAGTCAGTGCCTAGAAACTGAAAGACATTCCAGGCCTATTTAAACAAATGTAAGTTTAAAGACAACCTGGGCTTACAACAGATACATTAAAAGTCTGGAAACATATGACCATATCCACCATTCACCATCAACAGTGGCTCATGATTATAGGGTTTTTAAAATTATATGAGGTAACAAATAGCTAAAAGGACCTGAAAATTTAAATGTCTATAAAATACTTTGAACTTTTAGAAGGAAAATCAGACATGATACCATCAGATCTCTAAAACATTCCCAATTTATATTCTCTGCCACCCTGTCCTGCATGCTGCTTCTCCATCGAGCTCTCTTAGTGGATCTCCCAAGTGGATCATAGGAAGTCCTACAGACCACTTACTAGCAGACATTTTGGCAATTATGTTCACAGCTTCTGGAAGTAAGCTGTCTATTAATTCATTCCATATCACAACTGCAAAGACTGATTCAGCCATAAACCATGTGTGCCATATGCAGCCCATCCACTAGAACTAGGGAATTCAGGGTAATCAAGTAGAATTGTCCTGTAGCTGAAAATACAGCTAAACTAAAGGATGCATACTGGAGAACCCTCCATACAAATCAGATAATTAAAGCACTAAGAAAAAAAGAGTCCTCTGAGAATGAGTGCCTAGGATCAAGATCAAAGAACATTCACAGCCAGGGATGGCAAAATTCAAAAAAGAATCACAGACTTAAAAAAACATTCATAATGGAAAATTGCAGTCATGTAAAAGTAGAAGAGTACTATGAGCCCCCATTACTTATCCTCCAGCTTCACCAATTACCAAACCGTGGCCAAACTTGTATCTATACTCCCTCCCCCAGCCCTCCCCACATTATGAACCAGGAGGGACCTTCATGATCATCTAGTTCAATTATTTTCTTTTATAGATGAGTAAACGCAATTCAGGCAAGTCAAATGATTTGCCCTAAGATCACACAGACCAGAAGAGATCCATAAAATAACATTACTAGAAAGAACGGAGAAAGGAACTTCATGGATTCATAGTGATCAGCATTGCCAGACAGTGCAGAGAGCTCGTATGTGGTAGGTAAGGCCTGAAAAATGTTTCTGGGATATGATCAAAATGCAGCCCCTGGCTTCTCCTCTCTGATCTCTAATATGGATCACCAGCAACACATTCCCCACATAGCCATTCGTTATCACCCTAAAATATTGGGGGCAAAACAATTCCCAATGTCCTCTTTAATATCTTCATCAGGACAAAATTGATTCATCCACAAACAGCTACTGACAGCCAACAATATGCACTAAGTACCGTTCTGGGCACTGAGGATACATAGGTGAAACAGATGTATTGTACCTGCCTCGATAAAGTTTATATTCTAACTGGGAGAAACAGATAATAACCTGGTATAAACAATTATGGACTGTGGTAATCATAAAGAAAGAAAGAAATGGAATGAGATGATAAGAAAGGTGTTCAGTGTAGGCCCTTGTGAAAAGGTGACATTTGAACCGAGACCTTACCAAGAGCAAAGAAAGAGTATTCTAGCTTCAACATACATTTGTCACACAGGTCCTTCAAGTGGGAGGATTATATGAGGGACCACCCTGGCGGTACAAAGCCAAAAGTCTGAGGAGGACTGTGGCCCACAGTATGCAGCTGTCATCATGTCACTATTGTTATCATCATGAGCCTTTATAATGGAGCAAGGCTTCTGAGTGGGAGCAAAGTACCTCCGTTGTCATTACAAGCCAGTGGCTAGGAACTGAGGCTCTGATAAACCAAGAGGCATGTGGAGCCCTAAGGTTCTACTCTGTCCTCTCCTCTGGCTTCCACTACCTGAAAACCGAAAGCAGCCACACGCTTCTCCTCCAGGGAAGCCGGATGAAGGAGGCCATGTAGACCACCGGGTCCACGGTGCAAGAGTGGACTCAAGTTCCGTGGTCTCTTCACTCCAGGCTACTCCAAAGGTCATTTCCCCCTTGCACCGGTGACCAACCGACCTCGCCAAGGGCTCCCAAGGTTGCAGCCAGCCGGAACCCATGGCTTCGCACGTGGCAAAAAGAGAAAAATTTCCCCCAAGGTCACGACTGAGGCAGGTACAATACCTGACAGGAGGCGTGAGGAGAGAGTGTGCGGGGATGCGGCCATAATGTACGAGTCTGGCTACCTCCCGGGATCCCCGTGTCCTCTCTCCTCACCGGCTGCAGGGCGCCGCCATCTTCTTTCCCCGCCTCCTGTGGGAGTAGAGACGCTTCCGGGCCATCACTTCCGGTGGGAGGGCCTTGGGAAGGAAGCGTTGTGGCTGGAAGTGATCCGGACGGGATTGGCAGGAGAATGCCTGGCTCAAGGGTCTGAGGCCTGAAGTGCATTCCGGATGCGCGAGAAATACGGCGTAGCTACGTCCTTTTGGAGAAACCGCGCGCAGACGGCGGGCTGGCGCTTGCAGCTCTTAGGAGTTGACAGACGGCGTCCTCCGGCCCGATCCAATCCTCGGGTGACCCGGTGCGACGGGCAGAGCTTGGCCGCGCGCGGACTCCTCGCCGGCGATTTAAAGTTAGGGTTAGGACATTTCCTAGAGACTGGAGCGCCACGAGGAAGTGGTTCTTTTCGCGGTGTCTCCACCTTCCCGTCTGACCACTCGTAGCTTTACCATATTCTTTATCAAATGAGGGCCCGGATGAACTCGAGGTTACTTGTCCCTGAGCCACACCAAGGGACTCAATCATCAAAATATTACCAGATGAAGAAGGTGCGTGTAGTGGTTAAGATTTTGGACTCTGGACTGAGATCTGTATTCTAGTCCTGGCCTTGTGACCTTGTTTGAGCAAATTATGTTAAGTCCTCTGACCCTCAGTTATCTAATTGTACAACAGAGTTGATGTATATTGTATAGTATATATTTTATAAAGTGATTGAGAGAATTGAATAATGTCTTTCAAATGGACAGCCCCAGGCGCCTACTAGATATAGGCATTAATAAGTTACTACCTGAATGGGCATTAGTGTTGTGATTAGTAGGGAAGATCTCAGCAGCTCCTCCCTTATCTCTTTTTCCTGTTGAGTTTCCACAAGTAAACAGTAAATTGAAAAGATTCAGCTTTGGGGGGCGGGGGAAGAGAAATAGGTTCTATAAGGGCAATTCCTGTCTGTTTTCAGTGATGAGGTTATAGCCATTTTGTTCACCTCAGCCAACATTGCCAGACACAGGGGATACAGACACCTCCTCCACATCCCCTGTTCTATAGGTTCTTACAGTAGATTGGTGGGGGCAGTTATCACTGCCATTGTGATAGGGGTAATATAGGAAGTGTTGCAGAAACCCTGATGAGGTATTTCTGTGCAGTTGGGTTAGGGAAGGATTTGGAGATTTAAACTTGGTCCTCAGTGGAAGGAACAGTAAGGTTTTTCCCTGCATTAAAGGAAGGGAAATGCTACTCCATGAAGATAAAAACAGCATTAAGTACTACATTAAAAGTTTTTGAACTCCTTATAATTTTCCGCCCTTTTATAAACATGAGATGTTTACATCCAGAGCAAAAGTTTTCCTCTTTATGAGTGACACATTAAAGCTCAGAGTTTCAAATAATCTGCTCAAAGTCACCTAACTGCTGAGGGCCAGAACCAAGACCTAAGCCCTGGTACCTGTTATAGTATTATTTCCACCATTCCATAAGGCTTTATCCACCCAAGCAAAGCCTATCTTAATCAACTGTAGGGCTTTAAAAAATTATAGATGACTGAACTACCTTCATGCCTATTGAATCTGAAGGGACAGTGTGGGGGGGTGGGGGAGAGGTAGATAGAGAGGGACCTGTAGTTTTATTTTATTTTATTTTATTTATTTATTTATTTATTTATTTATTTATTGAGTTGGAGTCTCACTCTGTCGCCCAGACTGAAGTGCAGTGGCCACTCCCGGCCACCGCAGCCTTGACCTGCTGGGCTCCGGCGATCCTTCTGCCTCAGCCTTCCAAGTAGCTGGAACTACAGGCACGTGCTCCCACACCCGGCTAATTTTTTGATTTATAGTAGAGATGATGAGGTCTCGCCAAGTTGCCCAGGCAGGTCTCGAACCCACGGGCTCAGGCAATTCACTCACCTCAGCCTCCCAAGTTGCAGGATTACAGGCTGAGCCACAGAGCCCGGCCTTAGTTTTCTTTTAATGCATCGCTGAGGCCAGGTGCAGTGACTCACACCTATAATCCCAGCACCTTGAGATTTGAGACCAGCCTGGGCAACTTGATGAGATCTCATCTCTACAATAAATCAAAAAAATTAGCCAGGTGTGGTGGCACGTGCCTGTAGTTCCAGCTACTTGGAAGACTGAGGCAGAAGTATCGCCTGAGCCCAGCAGTTTGAGGCTGTGGTGGCCATGAGCATGCCACTGCACTCCAGCCTGTGCAACACCGTGGGACTCCAAATCAAAAAAAAAAAAAAAAAAAGCCAGGCATGGTGGTGCATGCCTGTGATTCCAGCTACTTGGAAGGCTGAGGCAGAAGGTTCATCTGAGCCCA
>CAUYQG010017367.1:0-35025 GCA_963574415.1 Tarsius wallacei
GAATACTTATATTAGCCTACAGTTGGGCAGAATCATCTAACACAAATCCTCCTTTTATAAATAAGTGCTGAGTATCCCATGTAATTTATTGAATACTGTACTGAAAGTGAAACACAGAATGGCTCACTGCTGCTGCCCAGCATTGCAAGAGGCTATCTTACTGCATATTGCTAGCCTAGGAAAAGATCAAAATTAAAAATTCTACTTCTACTGGGTAATGTTGCTTTCTCAGCATTGTAAAATCGAAAAATCATAAGTCAGACCATTGTAAGTTAGAGACCATTTGTATATTCAAACCCCACAGACCACTGACTTTTCCTTGAGTTCACTTTTGCATTCTGTGCACTCTGTGCATTTGTTCCAGCAATCCCTTTGGTCTAAAATTCTCTCTTTTCACATCCTCCCATCCGCTTTACTTATTCTTTTAAAAATAGCTCAAACATGACTTATTGGAAAGGTCACCCCTCCCCGAAGAATTAGTCACTCCATTTCTCTTTTATTCTAAAAATTACTTTAATTGACAAATAAAATTGTATATATTTAACAACATGATGTTTTGAAATATCTGTACATTGTGGAATAGCTAAACTGAGCTAATTAATACGGTACCTCACATACTTATCATTTTTTGTGATGAGAGCACTTAAAATATACTCAGTGATTTTCAAGAATATAATACATTATTATTAACTCTAATCACCATATTGTACAATAGAGCTCATGAATTTATTTCTCCGGTCTAACTGTAATTTTCTGTCCTTTGATCATAATCTCTTTAACACCTCCCCACCCAGCTCCTAGTAACCACCATTTTACTCTCTGTTTTTATGAGTTTAACTTTTTAAAGGTTTTATGTATAAGTGAGATCATGTAGTATTTGTCATTCTGTGTCTAGTTTATTTCACTTAACATAATGTCTTCCAGGTTCATCCATGTTGTTACAATTGACAGAATATCTTTCTTTTTTGTTGTTGTTTTTTTGAGTTGGAGTCTCACTCCATGTCCAGGCTGGAGTGCAGTGGCATGCTCACGGCCACTCCAGCATCAACCTGCTGGGCTCCGGCGATCCTTCTGCCTCAGCCTTCCAAGTAGCCAGAACTACAGGCGCACACTACCACGCCCAGCTAATTTTTTAAAATTTATCGTAGAGAGGTGATCTTGCCAAGTTGCCCGGGCTGGTCTAGGCTCAGGCAATCCACTCGCCTTGGCCTCCCAAAGTGCTGGGATTACAGGTTGAGCCACTGAGCCCAGCCGGATTTCTTTCTTTTTTAAGGGTGAATAGCATTCTTTTGTGTATGTATACCACATTTTCTTTATTCATCCACTGATAGACACTTCGGTTGATTCCATATCTTGGCTATTGTGAATAGTGCTACAATGAACATGGCAGTGCAGATATCTCTTTAGACATACTGATTTAATTTCCTTGGGATGTACTCCTGGTAGTGGGATTCCTGGATCATATGGTACTGTTTTCACAATGAGTGTACTAATTTGCATTCCCACCAAACAATGTGCAAGGTCTCCCTTTTTTCCAAATTCTCAGCGAACACTTTTTATGATTCATCTTTTTTTTGGAGGGGGGGGAGGGTTGGAGTCTCACTCTGTCACCCAGGCTGGAGTGCAGTGGCATACTCAGGGCCACCCCAGCATTGACCTGCTGGGCTCCAGTGATCCTTTCATCTCAGCCTTCCAAGTAGCCAGAACTACAGGTGCGTGCTACCATGCCCAGCTAACTTTTTGATTTATTATAGAGACAAGGTCTCGCCAAATTGCCCTGGCTGGCCTCGAACCCGCAGGCTCAGTCAGTCCACTTGCTCCGACCTCCCAAAGTGCTGGGATTACAGGCTGAGCCACCGAGCCCAGCCATCTTTCATCTTTTTGATAAAACCATTCTAACAGGTGTGAGTAGTTAACCTGTTGTGGTTTTAATTTGCATTTCCCTGATGATTAGTAGTGTTGAACTTCTTTTCATGTATCTGTTGACCATTTATTTGTATGTCTTCTTTTGAGAAATACCTGTTCAGATCATTTGTCCATTTTACAGATTGGGTTGTTTTCCTGCTATTAAATTGCTTGAGTTTTTTTACGTATTTTGGATATTAATTCCTTATCAGTTATATGATTTGCAAAGATTTTTGCCCATTCTGTATGTTGTTTCTTCACTCTGTTGTTTCCTTTGCTGTGCAGAAGCTTTTTAGTTTGATGTAATCCTATTTGTCTATATTTGCTTTTGTTGCTTGTGCTTTGGGGTTCATATTCACAAAAATCATTGCCAGACCAATGTTATGGATGGATGCAGTCTTGGTCAACGTGCATCCATGCTTTCTTTTGGTAATTTTACAGTTTTAGGCCTTACATTTAAATCTTTGATCCATCTTGAGTTGATTTTTTTTGTATATGGGGTGATATAAGAGTCTAATTTTATTATTTTTCTTGTGAATATTCAAGTTTCCCAGCATTATTTATTGATGAGACCATCCTCTCCCCATGTATTTTCTGGGTACCTTTGTTGACAATCAGTTGACTGTAAATTAATTATTTCTGGTCTCTCTGTTCTGTTCCATTGGTCAACGTGTCTGTTTTTAAACCACTGCAAATTGTGTATCCCTTATCCAAAATGCTTGGGACCAGAAGTGTTTCAGATTTGGGTTTTCTAAGTTTGTGGAATATTTACATTATACCTACCAGTTCAGCATTCCTACTTCAAAAATCTGAAATCGAAAATGCTCCAGTGAGCATTTCCTTTGAGCATCATCTCAGTGCTCAAAAAGTTTTGGATACTGGAGCATTTCAGATTGTAGATTTTCAGATTTGGGATACTCTGGACTGTGCTGTTTGGTTACTATAGCTTTGTAGTATATTTTGAAGTCTGGTAGTGTGATGCCTTCAGATTTGTTCTTTTTGCTCAAGATTGCTTCAACTGCTAGGGCCCTTTGTGGTTCCAAATGAATTTTAAGATTTTTTAAAAAATTCTGTGAAAAATGTCAGTGGAATTTTGATAGGCATTTCATTGAATCTGTAGTTGCTTTGGGTAGTATGGGCATTTTAACAATATTAATTATTTTAATCCAAGAGCTTAAGATGTCTTTCCATTTATTTATTTATTCTTTTGGAGATGAGGTCGTCCAGGCTGCAGTGCAGTGGTGCTATCATAGTTCACTGCAGCTTTGGAGTTCAAGACTGGGCTCAAGTCTTCTTCCTGCCTCAGCCTCCTGAGTAGCTGATACTACAAGCATGTCCCCTCATGCCTGGTTAATTAAAAAAAATTAGAGATAAGGCTGTTGCCCAAGCTGGTCTCAAGCTCCTGGCCTCAAGCAATCCTCCTGCCTTAGCCTCCCAAGTATTCATCAGTGTTTTAGAGTTTTCAGTATATAGTTCTTTCACCTCCTTGGTTATATTTTTTCCAAGTATTTTATTTTTTTGATAGCTATTGTAAGTGGGATTTTTAAAAATTTCTTTTCAGATAGCTTGCTGTTAGTATATAGAAACGCTACTGATTTTTATATATTGATTTTTTAATCCTGCAACTTTTCTGAACTCATTTATTAGTTCTAACAGTTTTTTGGTGGAGTCTTTAGGGTTTTCTATGTATAAACCAATGTCATCTGCAAACAAGGACACTTTAATTTCTTCCCTTTCAATTTGGATGCCTTTTATTTCTTTATCTGTCCTAACTGCTCTGGCTAGGATTTCCATTACTATGTTGAATAGAAGTGATGAGAGTAGGCATTTTTGTCTTTTCCTGCTCTTAGAGGAAAGCCTTCAACTTTTCACTATTGAGTATGATGTTAGGTGTGGATTTGCCATATATATATATATTCTTTATTTTTTTGAGGTACATCCTTTCTATACCTAATTTGTTGAAAGTTTTTACCATGAAAGAATGTTGAATTTTGTCAAATGCTTTTCCAGCATCTGTTGGAATGATCATACGGTTTTCATTATTCCTTCTGTTAATGTGGTGTATCACATTTATTGATTTGTGTATTTGAATCATCCTTGCATTTCAGGGATAAATTCCACTTGATCATGGTGAATAATCCTTTTAATGTGCTGTTAAATTTAGTTTGCTAGTATGTTGTTGAGGATTTTTACATCTATATTCATTAGTATTATTGGCATGTAACTTTCTTTTTTTGTAGTGTCCTTGTCTGGTTTTTGTACCAGGGTAATGCTGGCCTCATAAAATGAGTTTAAAGGTATTCCCACCTCTTCAATTTTTTGGAAGAAGTTGAGAAGAATTGGCTTTAGTTTCTCTTTCAATGTTTGGTAGAAGTCAGCAGTGAAACCCTCAGGTCCTGGGCTTTTCTTTGATAGGAGATTTTTTAAAGTTACCGAATCCATCTCCTTACTCATTATTGGTCTGTTCAGTGATTTAGTCCTTGTAGGGTTTATGTATCCAGGAAGTTGTCTGTTTCTTCTAGATTATTCCATTTGTTGGCAAATGATTGTTCATAGCAGTTTCTTATGATCCTTTGTGTTTCTGTGATTTTATTTATTAGAGTACTCTCTTTTTGTCTTAGTCTAGCTAAAGGTTTGTCAGTTTTATTTGTCTTTTAAACAAAACTAACTCTTAGTTTTATTGATCTCTTCATATTTTTTAGTTTCTATTTTATTTGTTACTGCTCTGATCTTTATTTTCTTTCTTCTGTCTTTGGTCTTAGTTTGTTCTTCTTTTGATAATTTCTTGAGATGCAACCTTTGATTATTTATCTTTCTTTTTTTCATGTAGGTATTTATTGCTATAAATTTTCCTCTTAGAAGTTTTGTGTTTGTTTTTTTTTTTTTTTTGCTGCATTCTGTAAGTTTTGGCACATTGTATATCCATTTTTATTTGTCTTAAGATTTTAAAAAATTTTTCTTAGTTTCTTCTTTGATTTATTGGTTGTTCAAGAGCATGTGATTTAATTTCCATTTGTGAATCTTCTGAAATTCCTCATTATTGATTTTTAGTTTTATACCATTGTAGTCAGAAAAGATACTTGATATGATATCACTCTTCTAAAATTGTCAAGACTTTTGTGGCCTAACATATGATCTATTCTGGATGATGTTCTGTAAGCACTTGGGAAGCCTGTATATTCTGCTGCTATTGGATGGAATGTTCTATAAATGTCTGTCAGGTCCTTGTGTTCTAAAGTATAAATTAAGTCCGATGTTTCCTTCTCAATCTTCTGTCTGGATGCTCTGTCCATGGGCGAAAGTGGGGTATTGAAGTCCCCTACTATTGTTTTATTACTGGTGATCTTTCCCTTCAGCTCTATTAATATTTGCTAAATATATTTAGGTGTTCCAATGTTGGGTATATATATATATTTACAATTGTTATTTTCTCTTGATGAATTGACCCTTTTATCATTTTATAATGACCATCTTTGTCTCTTTGTACATTACTGATTTTATTTTATCTGATGTTAAGTATAACTACTCCTTTCTTTTGATCTGAAATATTTTTTGCATGGAATATCTTTTTCTATCCTTTGATTTTTAGTTCATGTGTGTCCCTGTAGGTGAAGTGAGCCTCTTGTAGGCAGCATATAGCTGAGTCTGTTTTAAAAAAAAATCCATGCAGTCACTCTATTATCTCTTCATTGGATAAATTAATTCATTTATATTCAAGGTAATTTTGATAGGTAAGGATTTACTATTGCCATATTGTCCATTGTTCTCGGTTGTTTTGTAGATCCTTTGTTCCTTTCTTCCTCTCCTGTTGTCTTTTGTGAATAGGTGATTTTTCTGCATAATATGCTATTTTAAGCTGATCACACCTTAACTTTGATTGCATACAAAAACTCTACACTTTTTTCTACCCCCACCACGTTTTATTTTTTTTGATGTCACAATTTATATCTATCTATAGTGCATATTTCTCACAAAATTATTTTAGCTATTTTTAACAGTTTTGTCTTTTGCAGTATAAGAGTGTTTTGAATTTGACTTTGTACCTACATTTACCAGTGAGTTTGATACTTCCATCTGTTTTTGTGTTACTAATTAGCATTCTTTTCTTATCTTGTAAATGAGGTCTGGTGGTTGTGAACTCCCTCAGCTTTTGTTTGTCTGGGAAAGTTTTTATCTTTCATTTCTGAAGGACTGCTTTGCATGTGAAGTATTCTTAGTTGACAGGTATTTTTTGCTTCAGCACTTTGAATAGATCATCCCACTTTCTCCTGGCCTGTAAGATTTCTGTTGAAATTCACTGCTAGCCTTTTTGGAACCCCCTTATATATAATTTGCTTCTTTTCTCTTGCTGCTTTCAGGTCCTCTCTTTGTCTTTTCTTTTTGCAAGTTCAATTATAATCTGTTTTAGTATACAGTCTTTTTTGGACTACATCTGATTTGAGATTTTGGCCTTCTTGTGCCTGAATATTTATATATTTCCCAAGATTTGGAAAGTTTTCTATTTTTTGTTGTTATTTTTAAAATAAGCTTTATACCTCTTTGTCTCCTTCTTCTTCTTTAACTCCTATAACTCTAATGTTTGCTCTTTTGATGCTGTCCCATAAATTCAGTAAGCTGTCATCCTTTGTTTTCATTCATTCATTCTTCTCTAACTGTATATTTTCAAATAACTTACTTTCACATTCACAGGTTCTTCTGCTCGGTCAATCCTGTTGTTTATACTCTCTATTGCATTTCACTTAATTTATTATATTTTTCAGTACCAGAATTTTAAAATCATTTTTATAATTTTGATTTCTTTGTTAAATCTTTTAATTTCTCATTTTGGTCATTTAATGTTTTATTGATTCCAGTTTATTGTTTCTCTGTATTTTCTTCAAGTTTGCTAAGCTTTCTTAAAACAATTATTTTGAATTTTTGTCAAGCTGATCATAAATCTCCATTTCTTTAGCATTGGTTACTGGAGCTTTACTTTATTTCTTTAGTGGGCTCATGTTTCCCTGATTATTCTTATTTTTATGGTTATGCATTGGTTTCTGCACATTTAAAGAAGCAGGGACTTATTCTAGTCTTTGCAAACTGACTTTGTCACCAGTATGGCCATCTAGATATTCTGGGAAGACCATTTGGCATGGTCAATGGGCGGGCTTGCTACTGGTGTCCTCAGACAGGCTGGCCTAGTGCTCAAGTCAGCAGGTAGGTAGACCTGGTGCCTGAATCTGTGGGCTTAGGCCTGAATTCTGGATTGGACCTATTGATTGAGTTCTCTTGCATGGGCCTGGAGCCTGAGTCCCTGAGGATGGGTCTAGAAACTGTATCCATTGAGGATGCCCTAAAGCCTGGGTCCACGGGGTCTGGGTTGTTGCTGGGGTGGACCTTGATCCTAAATCTGCAGGGTATAGCCAAGTGATTGGCTAAATCCGTCATCTGGGTCCACTGAGATGAACCATGACGGCTAGCCTGGTATTGGAGTGAGCCTAGTGCTTAGACCACAGGTATGTGCCATAGAAGATGGCTTAGATTCTGGGTCTGCAGGCGTGGTCTTAGGTTATTGGTCCATTAGGGGATGACCTGGGACCAGGATCTACTGGGTTGAGCATGGTCCCTGGGTTTGCTGGAACAGGCCTGGTCCTTGTAGCTATCAAAACCTGGCAACATAGGGACTAGCCTGGAGCCTGAGGCCAGTCTAGTGCTGTGGCAGACACTGAGCTTAGGTCTGTGAGGGCCAGTCAGGAGGCTGGGACTGTGGGTGCTGGCTTGATGCTTAGAGCTATGGGGGCTGGTTTAGAACCTTTTGCTTTGAGGACTGATCTGGAGCCTGGGTCTCTGGTTACTGGGCTAGTGCTGAGGACTACTGTCATGGGCCTGGACCCTGGATCTCCTGGAGCATTGGGCTACAGGGATTGACCTGGGGGGTGGGGCCACAGAGAATGGCCTGGCACTGGGCAGGCCTGGAGCATATGTCTGTGTTTGCTGGCCTACTGCCTGGGGCCAGGGATGCCAACTTGATATTAGGACAAGCATCGAAGTCTTGGACTGTGTGGGCCAATTTAACTCTGGACTGATCAAAAACCTGGGGTGGACCTGGAGGCTGGGATATCAGAAGCTGGCCTAGCATTGGGCAGTCCTGAAGCCTATATTCAGGGGTGCTAACCTGCTGACTAGGACTGTGGGGGCTGACTTGATGCTGGGTCAAACCTGAAGCTTAGGGTCATGGGGGCCAGTCTGGTACTGAAAGTAGTCTAGAGCCCAGCCTGTGGGGCAGGCCTGGAGACTGAGTCTGCAAGTTGGGGCTGGAGACTGAGTCTGTGGAAACTAACCTGGTGCTGTGGTGGGCCTGGGGACTTAGTCCACAAGTATTAGCCCAAAATCTGTGTCCATGGGGGCCTGCCCAGTAGTGGGTTTTACTTGGTCAGCCTGGTATAGTCCAAGGTAAAGAAAGTCTGGTGCTCGCTTCCTCTCTTTCTGCCAAGAAGAGGGTATCTTCCTTCACATTGTGCTGCCTGGGGTTGGGGAGAAACAATACAGGTAATGTAAAACTGTCCTTTCTACACTCTTCAATGGTCTTTTCTTATTTCTATGCCCCAATCAAGTGCAGTAATCTTTCACTTGGTTTCCTTTGGTCTTGTGTAGATATTTTCATGTGTGAAGAGTTGTTCAGATTAATGTTTCTGTAGAGAGATAAGTGATGGAAAATTCTGTCATTTTGCTCAGGTCTCTCTACTTCAAATCACCTCACTCCACTTTTTAGTGCTTTGTTTATACTTATTACATTGTTTTATAGCTACTTGTTTACACCTGTTCTGTGGGTCTCTAAACATATACACCACACACATTTTGTAACCTTCTTGGGGGTGGAGACTTAATTTTAACTTGCAATAAAAATGTACCCCTTTTCTAATGGTCAACATGTTATTCCTTTTAAATTTTTCTACTCACAAGCTTAATACATAAAGAATGAGAAAAGGGAGATAAATCTAAGGAGTGGCTTAATTGTGGACAATTAAAACAAACTTTATTTTATCCTAGTTCAAGTGGTATAAAGTTTACTTTTGGAGAAATAAAATACACCACTCTTGGACGTTTGCCTTGGCCTTGTTTAAAGGACCACAAAAGAGTGAATTTTTATTGTCATTCCAGTAGAACCCAGTACTACAACAGTGACACCAATTTTGGCAAATGTGGAACTAGCATCTTTACTTCAGGTCGTGCACTGTAAACTTTCTTCATGACAGTGTTATAGATGCTATCTGAAGTGTATATGCCAGCATCAACACTTGTTAAAACTGTGGTGACTGGTTCATTGTATTTTCAACAGCTTCACATAAATCTCTTCCTCTGTAATGGAATAGCTAGTGTAGCTACCAACAAAGATGAAACAAATCGTAATGTTCTGATTTCTTCAGGTTACTAAAGCAGTATGTCTCTGTTAATAAACTTAATAAAACTCTCGTGAACATTGTCACTTGCTCCTTTTGTCACCTTTATCACCATTTCAACAGGAACACACAGGCCAGAGGATTTTGAAGAAAGTATTGACCAGCTTTAGCTAATCAAAAGCAACTTATAAACTTACTGATCTTTATATCACACACAAGGGTAATTAGGAGCCTACCCTAGATGTGCACTCTATGGTGTGCTAAGAGAGACATAAAATTAGTTTCTAATTCTGTGAAATGAGAGACAATACACAAAATGAAGATCTGTACATTCCATAGCTCAATAAGGTGATAGAGACAGCAAGTGCTTGAAGAAAACAAGTTAAGGAGAAGTCCTTATAATATAAAATTATTTTTAGAAGGTTTTTTTAGTCTTGCTAGGTTATTTGCTATCCTCACATTTGCCAGAGTTTGGGATCTACCCTTTCTACTATAATCAGTAGCAGATCTCTGAGAGCTTTGCAGATGTTACACATCTTGAAATTTCTTCTCAGAGTTGCCTATGCTTTCCTTTATACCTCACTGGTGATGCTTTTGTGTAAATTTTTATTCCAGTTTTATAGCTAAATATCGGAACTTACTCTCCTTTTAATTCAATTACCAGAAACATTTTCTAATCCATTTACATATACAACTCACCTATCCATGTTCTGTGCCATTTACCTTTATATCCCAAGATTAGAAATGACTATGTAAAGAGGTCTTAGCTTGTGTTGTCTTAGCTCTTTAATAAACAAGTGAGGAAGATTAGTGGTACCAAACATTTTCTAGAAAATGAGGGCACAGCTTTTGCTAACAGACCTCATCTAATATATTTTCTGTGTTTAGATAAAGACTTTATCACTGACATGCTATATACTTTTCAGATTTATTTTGTTTATCTTTGAGTCTGCTGCTAGACTGTGAGTTCTATGAAGGTAGGGATTTTTGTCTGTTTTGTTCACTGTTGCATTTTCAGAATCTAGAATGTAGTAATTGCTCAACAAATACGTTAATTGAATAAAAGGAAAGTCATCCAAGGTTTACTTGATCAGTGTTAGCTCAGTACCTAAGGCAACTACAAGTAAAGAAGAATGAGTATAACTCATTTTTACTGAGTATTTTGCTATGTATCAGAGTCTCTGTTGACTATGTTTTACTTGGATTATCTCATCCACAAAGCTCTGTGAAGTAAATAATATCCCCATCTACAGATAAGAAAATTAATGTTCAGGGAGTTAATTATTTTGCTCAAAGCTGCACAGTCAGCAAATGGCAAGGTAGAATTATCATGCTAGACAGTTTGACTCCAGATCCCTTGTTACTACACTACTCTGATTTTCTGGAAAGGCTAGAGAAGCATTTAATGATAATACAACCTGTTGCCACTTAAGCTGTACTGTAAGGGAATCATATATTCGCACATAGGGCTAAATGGTGATCCCCTTGGTTAAGGAAAGACTTTAGACTATAAGAAATCATCTTAGATTGCAACTATAGAGAAGATGAGTCCCCAGCTGCTCCCTCGAGGAGCTCTGTCAGTAAGAAGACTGGGGTCTAGTCCTGGATCTGCCATTAATTTTGACTTCCAACAAGATAGTAGCAGTGGTGGGGAGGAAGAGATAGCAGTTAGACTAGGTGACTACCAGGGTCCTTTCCAACTCTAAGACTTTTTCTCTGTCTGTGAATGAATGGAAGACACAATTAAGAGGCATTGTTTATTTTCATGTCAGGGGCTCAAATTCCTTTCCAAATTTTAATCTGCTTTTCTATTCATCCTTCCTAAAAGGTCCCTCCCCCTCAAAATAATAATGATAAACAGTCCATCATTATAAACAACCCTAAAAATTTTTCACAAACTCTTTTAGAAACTTTACAGCAGATGAGCACTTAATATCATATTCTTTCAGCTCATGGGCCTTATGCCACCAAAATACATGACTGAATTAATCTCCCCAATGACTTTCTGCTTCCTTATTAGAAAGTAAATGATCTTATCAACTACTGTGGAATATAGCTATGGGACTATTTGTAAATGAGTAAAATTAGGTCAAGGGTAGTTAGGAGAGGTCACGTGCTATAGTCATTCATTTGTTTATTTCCTCAACAAATACTAATTGAGTAGCCATATGTGTTAGACATTGTGCTATGTGCTAGAATATTAAATGTGGAGTCTTGAGACCAGTTTAACACCCAATTAGCTATACTGGGTGAATTAACCTCTTTAAACCTCAGTTTTCTCATTTTGAAAAGAAAGTAATAATGCTTACTTTGACTTCAGAGTTGTAAAAATTAAACATGAAATGATATGAAATACCTTTGTAAATATGAAATGCTATGAAATATCTTTGTAAACTGTAGAATGCTATTTGGTGTTGGTAGTTTTTATCTTGGACTCCATGTAAAAGAGTTTAATTAATGAAGTTCTTTTAGTCCTTGCACCCCATTAGGCTGTTTCAGAATAAATATCATGAATGTGAAATCTGATTGAATTATTTGCACAAAGCCTCTTAGTGCATCAGTGGTAATTCTTAAAGGAGAACTCAAACTCTAATAATGATAAAAGTTACATTTTAGTGTACCTTGTTGATTCAGAAACAAATTCTTTTAAAAATCCATATGATACGTTGCCAGTATTTTAGCATTATATTGTCTGTTCATTGTTCTTCTTTTGCACAGGAATTTATACAAATACTTATGCAGTTATATAATTTTTATTCATTTTTTTTATTACTTTTGCTAGTATATGGTGTTTAATTTATTTGGATTTAAGTGGAAGATGCTTTTTCAGTAAGTTAGAGGTAGAAATTCCCTACTCAGTCACATTTGGTAGTATTCGCAGTGATAATGTTCTGTATCAGTAGAAGGATTGAATGAAATAAGAAAGCTTGCTATAAGCTGCTGGTGTGGCAGGTTGTAAATATTTTCATTTTCCTTAGTATAGGTTATACACTAGATCAAGAGTTTTGCTGATTCAACCAGCTGTGGTCCATTACATCCATTTTTTAAATGATGATGCACTCTTACACCATACCCTTCCCAATCTGGTAGAAGGAATAGGCTACAGACAGATACCAGTATGTCTGTGTGAACTCTACTATTTGAGCATATCAATGCAATTAATGTACAGCAAATTATGGATTACTTGTTTCTGATAAAATGACTTGTTTCCTTACAGTAAAGCCTTGAGGATAAACATTTCCAATTTGATTTTCCTCCCTTCCCTTTCAACTGAAAACAGGAACAATTATTGTCATCCCAGAGTAGAACTTTGCTTTGAGTTTTGACATTGACATTGCTCCCTAAGTGAAAAGAGACAGTAACTCTGTTCCCTATGTTTGCCTCAGTTCCACGCCTCTAATGTAGTAAGAATAAAGAGTGATAGAAAGAGAATGAGTTGACACCAGAGAGAGGTGGCCAGAAGATCATTGTAAAATATGTCACCAGGCATATATTGGTTGTCTGTGGAGTTCCCAGTGTGATATGATGTACTGCAGTATGTGAATATGTGTGTGTCTCGGGTTTGTGCCAGGCATGGGGACGAAGGTTGAACAGACAAGATGCCACTAGCTTAGAAGAAAGAAACTGTACTTATACAACATGACTTAGAAACAGTTAAAAAACAAAAAAAGAATACAGGTAGAGCATGGAATGGACAGAGTAGGAAAAAGGTGTCAATAGTGTTGGCATGGTCACAAGGAATACTTAGTTACTGACATAATCTTAGACATCTTCCCTAGCAAGTTACCTTTCTATAAATTAGGAGTCATGGACTATTCTTCTATGTCCTTCCCTGCACATTACCTTAAATGTTCTCCCAGAATTGTTAACTATTTTTCCTTTATCTTTTGGCATTATTTGTTGAAAAAGCATTATTGAAAATATGGAAAAGCAGTTTTAAAGTTTACAAGCTACCTTGAAACCATCACTGTAGTGGTGTCTTGGTCTTGTCAGGCTGCTCTTCCAAAATACCTTAGACTGGGTAATTTATAAACAGACATTTATTGCTCACAGTACTGGGGTCTGTGAAGTCCAAGATCAAGGTGTCAGCAGATTTGGTGTCTGGTAAGGGGTTTCTGCTTTATAGATGACAACTTCTCTGCATCTTCGTATGGCAGAAGGAACAAATAAGCTCCCTCCAGTTTCTCTTATAAGAACAGTAATCCCATTCATAAGAGATCTAAATCTAATCACTTCTCAAAAGCCCCCTCTAAATACTATCACCTTGGGGGTTAGATTTCAACCTATGAATTTGGAGGGCCAGGCACAAACATTCAGACCATAGCAAGTTAAACAGGCAAAGTTTTATCAGGAAGTGTGCAATCTCTGGGAATTGAGATATTAATGGTTTATGTATCAGGGAAAATGGCAGGTTTGAGAACATGGAGTTTAGAAATGAACCTAGATCTGCATAGAGTAGATGTAATAGGAAACCTGTTATAAATGGACATAAACTCTAAAGATGACATCACCTGTTTAGTGGTAGGGGATACATAACATTTTTGTGCAGAGGCCCCACTATATTAATAAGTGAAAAGAAAGATAAAGACGAAATATTTAAAGCAAAATCTAAGGGAAGCCTTTTAAACGAGTATAATGGAACAGACTTCCTATAGCTGAAGTGTGGTATATTCATTGAGAGGGAAATCTGATTCTTAATTTATAAAAGGCAATTAGCCAATATCCCGATATACTGATGTTCCTGGAATGCCGACTTCTAATGAATCGACCCATCATTGTTTAAGGGAACAAGAGATACTAGTCCAGTTGTCAACCACCTCTTACAGTGTTTAAGCCTCCTACAAAGGTTAATAACACTTTTAGGTACCCAAGACAAGGGAAATAATGAAGTGTCAAGAGAGGCTACTAACAGTGGTCCCAGTGGCAAAGTTTAGTTATCATTCCTTGCCCCCATTTCTATAAACAAGGACCTAGAGACAAACTGCAATTTTGTGGCAATTCTGTGTTTAAGATACTAAGAAAATATAGAATAATAGGTCTAAGAAATAATTGAGGCTTAAGGCAAATTTTGATTATTCAGGAGTTCATTATCTGGTTTGTGGGTTATCCATACCCAGTTGTATTCTTTATTCTCCATTCTGCTGTCTGACTTTTGGTAATTTTACTGCTCATTAATTCTTTTACCAGAGGGTGGGCAGGGAAGGAATAGGAGAATGACACTTATATCAGCCAACTTTGCTACCTATTAGTGCTCTGGTAGAGATTCTTATAGAGAAGGAGACAGAATCTGTAGGCCAAAATGAGAGGTTTGAGGTCTATATGAATTTCATTTTTCTTCACAATCCCTATCCCCTGCAAAAAGGTGAACTCACTGTCTAGCTTTTGGAAAAAAGACTTCCCTATAAGAGAGGAAAATTAGCCCCTTGAAAAAAATGCTGAAAGTTCTCTTTTTCAGACCCTTTTATCACTATATTATATTAGAAAATACACTATACCAAGCAAACTTCCATCGGTCCCTTGGGAGGGGTAGGTTAAACTATTTGATGTAGCATTTTCAATAATATGCTGTGGATTTTTTGGTAGTAGCGTTTGGTTTTTTTTTTTGGAGTTATCTTTAACAAGTTTGCTATTCATTAACACTCTTTTATATATTTGACCTCTCCCAAAGTTATCCCAGTTCCTATCTGTAATCCCTTTTTGCTAGGATGACTGGGCTGTGTTCCATTTAATTCATTTTCTTGCTCCCAAACTAATTATTTGGGGTTGGTAATTAAGCCACATATGTCATTTTCTGGCTTATTTATAAAGTACAGATCTAATCATGTTATAAAACATGTTTTTGAAAGGTAAAGGGCTTTCACTATGGGTGAGTTGACTTGGATCACAAAGGGCTATCTTTTGTGGTGGTTCAGGAAGCAATGAAAGTGACATTTATTTTAGCAAAATATATGTGTGTAATATAGCTTGTGGTTTACTTACGACGAGAAAGAAAGAAGCCAGAGGCTTAGAAAAATCAGTTAATAAAATCCCAGGTAAGCTTGAAGAAGAAAAGGATTCTGAACATGAAGAAATGTAATTGTATTTAATAAAACATTTTGAAACAAAGTATTGGGCAAGTCTATTTTGTAGAATTAAATAATAAATTATAATAAAAGTTAGAACCTCTAGATTTTGGAAATATTTTGTGTTTTTAAAATATTGTATATGATTCATCGGATAAATATGTTGTATCAAATATTCATGAAGCCTATATTCTTGTATTTTGGGAGGAGTCTAGAAACCACTGAAATGCACTGTAGGTAATGTCATTCAGGCTTTCATTATTTATGAATAAATGATGTATCATGGCATAACTGGCTCCATCCTTGCAGAACTAAAAAGACTTCTAATACAAAAAAATTTGCACTATTTTTGTTTTTTAAATTCTACCTTTTTGAGCTTAATTATTGTTCAGTTTGGAAAGATTGCAATTTAAGGCTCAGTCTGCTTTAAAGAAGTCTCTTGTTCAGAATTGCCTGCTTGCCATGATGGTTTCCTCACTTCTTGTTTCTAATAAGTCATTTCTAAATAATTAACTAGACAGTAATACAAACTGAAACAATGGATTAGTACTTCTTGACTCCTAGTAATTCTTAAAAATTCAACTCTCCTGTTGAGTAGGAGGCCTAATGGAGCAGCCTGATTCCTGGAGTGGTAGTTGGGAGACCACACTCTGCCACTGGCTTGCTGTGGAACTTTAAACCAGTCACTTTAGCCTCTCTGAGCTTTAGAGTTTCATATTTTAGTTTTAGAATCATTCCTTCTCTGGTCACCTCACTAGGTAGCTGTGAGGTGGATGTGTAGATGTGAAAGAGAGCTGAAAAGATAACAGTCTCCAAGTATAAATTACTATTGTTGATAAAATTTTTAAAAATAACAAAATCAAGCATCTATTTAGTGGTAACAGTAATGACTTTTTCTACTTCTGCAGCTGCATCATATTTGTCTGCATCTTGTCTGTTAGCCCCAACTTCTCACTGAATCAGGCAAGACAACACATTTGGTGATGCAGTTCACCTCTATGCTGAAGGGCAAAAGCAACCTTTAAAAAGAAAATAATGTAGCTTGCTAGAGGATATCTGGGAAGCAGCAACAGATAAATTGCCATTTTGAGCCAAATCATTTTGTTGACCACAAGGCAGAACGGCAGCAAGCTCAGATGGGAGAACCGTAGTCATTATCCAAAGGTCAGACTTGATAAGCAGACTCTACCATTTCTTCCCCTAACTCCCATATGTCTGGAGGGGCATGTGGGCAGCAGGGGGAGCCAGAAATCTTACTGTCAAAGAAAGTATTTAAGTGATTTTCTTACTACATTCTGTGTAGAATGACGGGATCCCCTGTCTTCAAGAAGTTCTTAGTCTAAAGAAGTAAGGCAGCAGCAGCAGCTTAAGACAAAATCCACCTCTGTTTTGTTGCTTGCCTCAAAGTAGGCATTTCATAAATGTCATTTGGATGATTAGATGAATGAATAGGTAGACAGACATGTAATGAATGAACAGTGAACCTTGAAAGGCAATTCCTTGGAGTTACCATTTGGAAAAGCAGAGATGACAACTTGAAAACACTTAGCAGTATAGCTTAGAGTCAAGTATCTACTTCCACTGGAAATTTAAATACCTGAAATTCATACCAAAGGTGAGGAATACATTTATTATTTTATTAATGTGTATAGAAAATGAAAACAAAACTTAAAATTAAGGATTCCATCTATTTAACATAAACTTACACTCCAATGAATTATTATATTAATGAAGCTGTGTTATGTTGAATAATATTTTTAATCAATTTTATTTATTTTTTAACCAAGACATCTTGGAGGTAACATTTACACTTTTTGTTTCATCAGTGGTGAACCATGGATCAGTAAAAACATTTATCCCAACACACTCTTATAAGTAAGGCAACAAGGTACAGGAGGAAGGATTTGTAGCAAGAAAATCTGAATTTCAGCCCCTCCGTACATTTGTTAGGACCTTGCAGAAATACTGATGCTTCTCTGAGCTACAGTTTCCTTATCTACAGACCAACAACATTAATACCTTCCCCCACCATAGGGATGTTGTGAAAGCACTTGGTAAGCTGTAATATTCTAGAACAATGTCAGATATTGTTAGGGAAGGAGTTAGAAATAATGTGTTAGTGCTCGAAGACTTTGGTTTCTGGCATTTTGGTGTAGAGAGTGTTGTGCAGTCCCTGAGCATTGGCTACTACGTTAAGAATATTCAACTTAAAGGTAATTATATGAAAGATTTCTCAAAGTTGCCATTAAATAAAAATGTATTGAATATGACAGTTGGATAGATTGTAAAGGGTGATTTTAGACTCCATTTAGATTGTACTAGCCATTGGAAGACTTCTCCAGACTTCACTTATGTTTGCCAATCCAAATGGCACGTACCGTGCGTTGCTCTGGTTTACAATGACCAGAATGGAGTTGTTGCATTGATAGACCCTCAAAGCATTTGACAAGCACCAAAGTTATTAGAAGCCTTGTTTTAATATAATTGTCACTTACTAAACTGTAAAATGGCCATTTCAATTTGGAGGATTATTATCCTACTGAACACAAATCAATTCACTATCCTCTAAAATGTAACTATGTTTAAGAGCAAGAGACAAGCCACAGCCATTCCCAGTGTGCTGGATGAGGTTATAAAGGTGTCACCAAATGCACAAATCAGGTTGTCACTGAAGCACAATCCTATCTCCAAGAGGGAAGACAATTATTAAGAATGAGCTTTTTAAAAAGACATTTTTAGATGTATTAAAATAGGAAACATAAGCTGATTAGGCAAAGTTCCAAAGATTCATTAGTTTATTAAAGTAGATTGAAATGAATGTTTGAGAGATTTAAATAAATTAACCTTTAATGAGTACCCAGGGGCCAAGGAAAAAAGAATGACAGAGGATTAGGAGTATTTTGTCTGATAGTTGCATAATGCACACTGATTAGTTTTTTCTGAACAGTTATGGCTGTATAACAATACTAATAAATAAAAAATATTAAATTTTAAATATCTCTAGATTGTAATTGTTGCTTGCTTTTATGTGTACACAAATACCATGCTTGGCTTTAATAGCAATTCCTATTACATTGGCAGAGGAAGACAGGAATTTTTGTCATTACATTGTTGTGTTTTGAAATGTCTCAAGTGAAAAAAGCTTTGGTCAATTAAGGTAATTTATTCCTACTATGCTGGACATTCTTTCAGCATTTCAGCATTAGACTCTTATTCTGAGTTTCACAATACTTGTGCTCTAAATAATATTAATTGATGGCAAGTTACTGAGAAGATATGTTGATATTAAACATAGCTTAAAAAACAACTGTTCTGTGCTTCCTTACAAGTTCTGGTTTATCATTAGCAAAATTCTTAAGAAAGTTTTTTTTTTTTTAACAGTGTTGGAAATGCTTTAATTTTTTCTAGGGTACCTTAACTGTACTACTATTAAATCATTTATTGACTGCTAAACAAGTGTTATGTAGGTAGTATTAGGAAGGCATCCTTCCACAGCTCCTTCTGCTTTCCTTTTCTACCCCATTACTGAGTTTTAGTTCAGGTTTCAATGGATGTCTTTCATCTAGGCTTTTTTTTCTCTCTCTCTTGAAGTCAGGCATGGTTCAACTCATTGTTCAGATGAGGAAACCAACAAAGAAATACTCACCAAAGGTTATTTTATGAGTTGATGAAAGAGCAGAGACCAGAGTCTGTGTCTTTATGGTCTATTCTTCCATTATACTTAACTGCACCTTTGCATTTTTTACATTTTACCAGATCCTTTTTAAAGTTCAGTGGAATCACTGAGGTGATAGATGACATAGGCATACCATATTCAGTGTGATTTTTATCACATGTAAAGGGTTGTGAAATTCAAGACCAATCTCCAAAGGCAGTTTGGAATCTTTCTCTGGAGATAATAAGAAAACAGACACAATATTTCTTAAGTATTTTAGCTGGTTTTTCTGGTAGCAAGGAAAGGAACTTGATCCTGTAGTTACACTTTGTATAAATTTTTTCCCAAGACTTCAGTTATTTTTATTTTTGCCAGTAACCCTTATCTTTCTTTATAAAAGGGAAAGCCATTTTTTTCCCTAAAAGCATCATAAACTGGACTTTAGATCTAACATTTATACCACACAACCAGTACAGTTCTCTACAGATTGTGGGTGATAAGTAAATGAATTTATTTTCAAGTGTTACCTGGTTTTAACTAGAACAAAACAAAACAAAAAACAAAACAAACTTTGAGCAGTGAATACTCACTCATTCACTGGTCTTAAATTAAAAAACCATTTAGGGGTGTGTTTTTGAATCCTGGCTGCATGTTAGAATCACTTGGTGGCTTTTAAGTACTAGCTGCCCCATCCTAACCAATTAGGCCCCACCCTAACCAATTAGATCAGAATGTGTGGGTAGAGTCTAGGCATTGGTAGTTTTTTTAATTCCCCAGGTACTTTTAACATGTAGCCAGGGATGAGATACACTGCCTTAAAGTCTCAGTCTCCCCTGGGAGCACTCCTAGCAAATCTGTGATGTATGGGATTGGGTTGAGGCATGCAAATAACTGGTTTAAAAAAAAAAAAAAAGAAGACATGGGAGCTCCTTTTGCTTCTGTTTGGTTTGTAGGAAAACAAATTCGGGCCATATGTGTTCCAAAGAAAACAGTTGCCTTTTAGAAGACCCAAAGAAGGACACTTAAGTAGAATTGTTTTCTCATACTGCTGTATATGGCCATGATTGGCATCTGCCCAGGAGGCCAGACTGCTTGGTCAGGTATTCAGAGGCTACATAAGTTCATTGCTGTTTCATTTCCTTTTTCCTGTCATCTCAGGCAAGTACCTAATTTCCAGGAAATTCTGAGCCTGTAAAATTACCAATCCAAATCTGTCTCCAAAGGATGAGTTTCCGCAAGTCTAAGAGTTGGGTCAGGCTCTAAAAAATAATAATGGAACAACCACAATAGAAGATGGAGATGGATTAAATTAAGGAGGGAATAAAAGTGAAAATGATCTTCCAAATAATTTCACACCTTGGCTTTTGAGACCCAGTCCAAGATCCTGGTGACATCAGTTAGATTGAGAGATACTTAGGTCTTTTCTAGTCTCAATTTCTTAAAGGCGCTTTTGGAGAGTTATTGTGCTTTTACAGTCTGACTTTGGTACAATAGCTTCCTCTATTGTTTAATCAGAATAATTGCATTATACTCTTGCTACCTCTGGGGTGCCTAGAACTCTTGGGAATTAAGAATCTGTGCAATGTTTAAGTCCTATCTCCCACAATGTAACAAGAGTCTAACTACCATACAGTGCTATATTGTTGCAGAGACACTCAAGTTGAAAATGTTTGTGGAATTGAATTCGGCTGTGGCATTTTCTTCAACTCAATCCATCACTTTGCAATCTCCTAGGAACCCTGATTTGCTCTGTCAATTGTTTGTCTCAGAGCATCTTCCTGAAATGAATTTACTTTAAAGTTAAAGACGATTAGAGTGCTTCTTCTTCAGGAGACAATTACATTGCTATATTCTTTGGCAGGGAGAAAAACAACATAGCATTAATTTTTCCAGGCTTTCTTTGAGTATTGTTAAAAGGAGAAGTGTTAGCTTAATCCAACATACTATAATAACAAAAAGAATACTGTTATTAAAATGTAAGATGTTTCTAATATGAACATTTTGAGGAGTTGTTTGGGAGGAGGGGAGAAGGAAAAAGGATGAAGGGAGAAAGTGACAGAATCTATTAAGTATTCTTGACCTTCAAAGACGTTTTTGTTAATGAATGCTATAGACAAAATAAACCAGGTCTGAAACCTATAATTAAAATGTTCCTTTCCCTTTTTAACCCAACAGTATGTTATTCTCCTTCTTAGAATTTTATGCTTTATTTTTTTCTGGATGAATTAATATCTTTTGACAAGCTTTGTTAAGAATACATAGTAAAGGTCAAGTATAAGCCATTTGCTGGTGTTTCCTGGCAGCCTTTATTCCATAGTAAATAGAGACTGGAAGTGGTTTTATATTGCAGCATAGCTTTATGGATATGCTTTTATTGAATTGTGCTTTTCTCATACTAAAGCCCACACACCTTGCAGGATTTTCAGGACTGTGGCTTAAGGATTTTTAAATGGAGTCTTCACAGACTTCTCTCTTCTCCTTAACTCCCAGATGCAGTCAGACACTAAATTCAGATATATTTTGTAAATATCTCTGAAATCCTTTCATTTTTTCCCACCCCATTGCCACTGAGTTCATGCTACTTTCATCTCTCCATTATATCACTGTGGTTTCCTCCTAACTGGTCTCTCTGCCTTTGGTGCCTTCTCACCTTCAATGCATCCTTTATCCTGCTGTAAAAGTGATCTTTCTAAGGCACATATCAGAGGATGACAACTCCTTACCCAGAACACACACACAAACCCACAAACATTCAGAATGAACTCTGAGATCCTACAGTAAGTACTCTGATAAAAGGGCTCCATTATACTCCTATGGAGTGACCCTTTGGGGTTAGGGAAAACTTCACTGAAGAGAAGTGTTTTGAAGAATGAATAAAAGCTCTCTGGGTGCAAAAAGGGAAAATTGTATTTCAAGCAGAGGAAATGGTATGTACAAAAACACAAAGACAAGACAGGGCTTAACATGTATGAAGAATTTTGAGAAGTTTGGTATGAATGAAACAAAAGGTACTTCAGGAAGGGGCAAGAAATTAAGCTGATTCAGTAATTTAGGCCAGATTTTCTTTATAGATATCTGTGATCCTTTCTGCTTGTTTTCTCCTTGAGGTTAAGAAACTATCCCATCAAGTCCCAAAGTCCTCAAACATAGCATACTGCCAGGCACACAGAATTGTTTGAACGAATTGGCTCAAAAAGGAGAGACTATAAATCAATATTTAGTTACTGGTTTGTTCATTCCAATACATATTGAACACCTCAGTTAGGCTCTAGTCTGGAGCAAAATTAAGAGCCTACTCATTATTTTATACAACAGCAATGGTAGGACTTGTTTCAAACACAGATTCTTTTTTGCTGTTTTGTTTTTGTTTCTGTTTTTTTCCTTTTCTGTCATGCTGTCTGCTCAAGGAACAGATTCTAGATTTCTCAGTAGTGGATTTGACTTCAACTCAGGCAGGGACTTCTCTAAAAGAGTTAATCACTTGTCTACAACCTGTATTGATACTCCTGAGGTGGAATTGTTATAGGGGAAGTATGGATCTATAAAGATGCATTAGCATATTACAGGAATCTGTTTTCTCCTGTGTGTTTAATCTCACAGCCAACATCAAGGGTTGTTAATCATACATTCTTGAAAAACTAGTCCAACTGGGGATAAAAGACTAGGAATGCAGAAAGCATAACTTCAGAACATTAATGATACAGTTATAGCAAAATTAATGGGGTGGGGGAAGGAGGGAGGATAAACATTTTGAACATGTAAATGAAGGTCTACCATATTTATATAGTTCTGTCTTTAAGGAATGCTAAATCACAAACTCATCATTGGTTAATTAGAAGGTAATTAAAATTGTAGCACATTGATTGGATAAATAGTTAATGAAGGCTGAATAAACAAAGAAAGGAAATCTGTTGAAATTAGTGTGTACATTTTAGGCAAAGCAAAGATACAAATGTAACTCATGCAGTGCATTAGTCTTAAAGAATACCAATATTCTAGCATTAATTGATAAAATTAACTCTCCAAAGACAATAAGAGTTCCAGCGCTCACGCTTTCTTTCAAAGCATGTTACACTGAAATGCAGATTTATCTGGCAGCAACTTCAATTTTCACTCACAGCAAGTGAAATTATTTTGCTGTACCTTGTTTACAACTTATTTACAGGTGTCTTAAGAATCTATTAGAGGAAATTGGTGTTCTCTCTGTGTAGTAACTGTTCCTACTGAAAGGGCTGGCTTAGCCTAGGCTCCTGACCAAATTCGGCTGACGAGCTAGTTTTCAAAATCAGTGGAGTGGTTTCTGCAGGGAGAACTGTGCTTGGTTTTGATAATTGCCTTAGCTTTATGAAATCAATCAGCCTGAAGGGAAGACCTCATTACAGATCTGACAAGATAGACTCCAATTTCAATACTAGAACAACTCTCTGTCCTCAGGCTCTGAAATCTGCAATTACTTATTTTATTTAGACAGAGACACCCATAGTACAGTACCTCTGGGCACAGTCTCAGGCAAGTACTCAACAGATAACCTAATGGTCAGTGTGTTAAGAACCTGCCCTTTTCCTGTCACTCAGGTGGAAAATTGGTCAACAGGAATTGCAGCATGGCCTAGAGCCAACTCAAAGCAGGCAATGATGAATCACCATCTTTCTAATCCCCACCCCCAAAGATGTGGAGAGAGGGGTAGTTGCTGTAACTGTTCCCAGGGCTAAACTACAGCAAAATGAGGCTTTCTCTTCTCAGTTTCTCTAAAGACCGCCAGACTTTATCCTAAGGAAAATGATAGATCGCCCATCTACCATCTGTCTATTTGAACTGTTCTATCAAATCAACATTTTGTTGAACTTTGTTTTCAATGAGGAATGTGATTTTGCTGTGTTTCCCAAGCCTTAAATTATATCGGGGGAAAAAAGTCCTGAAGTGTTCTTGAAGTTGAAAATATGTATTTTGCTTTTCTGCTCACGAAACTCAAACACCTTAACAGATTTAGTTCAGACTTTTCTCAAATAATTCATCTTTACTAGGCCTGGGAGATGTCAGCCCCACAGGAAAAACACAGAGAACATTCTGAGCATAGGAAAATATGGATTTAGGGAGAAATGGTCTTTCTCCAGTTCACCTCTAGTGTCACTGCTATCATTGTTCTAATAGCATAGCACCCAGCTGCAACTGAGCACTCCTGAAAGCTTTGAGAGGAGGTGTTTTCCTTGGAAGGGGAAAGTGTGGTTCTTTCTTTTTTAAAAATTAATTAATTAATTTTCTTTAAGCATGGTTCTTTCATGTTAGAAAGTTTAAGGTAGTGACTAATATGGTCTCCTTAACATAGTCCAAGCAAAGATCAGTCTCTGACTACTCCCAGCATTATTTATTTATGATTTATCTTAATGGCTTTTTATTATCTGTAAGAAAAAGTAGGTTAGAAGAGGAATGCAAAGCTAACATCTCCCAAGCCATAAATAGGATGTATCCTGGAGGCCAAAGGAGCCACACTATTCAAATGTTCTCATTCCATTTTTGAGACGAATGCATATAAATCCCCAATTAGGTTAGAAGAAGGTGCTAATACTTGTTTAGTGTCCAATTGGTGCTAGACCTTAAACTTACATTTCCTTATTTAATTTTTCTCACTTTGCTCTAAGGGAGGCATTTTCATCCCCATTTTACAATGTAGAAACAGTCTGAGAGAGGTCAAGCGACTAGCTTTATTACTCCTTGTAAGTGGCACACTTTGTAAGTGGCACCTCTAGTAAGTGGCAGATGTGGGTTTGAGTCCAAGTCTGACTCTAAAGCAGCACCTTCCAGTAGAACTTTCTGGGATGATTGAAATATTCTATAGATTTGCTGTCCAATACAGTAGCCATTAGCTACATGTGGCTGTTGAACACTTGAAATGTGACTAACGTAAGTGAGCAAATGAACTTTTCATTTTATTCCATTTTGGTTAATTTAGACTTAAATGGCTATCTGTGACTGATGGCAACTGTATTAGATAGCACATCTCTAGAGATTGCCTTTTCTTACCTATTATTTATAAAGCAGGATCTGTAGCCTGGTGTACATAGAACCATTAACAGAAGATCTATATATGGGATCTGTTTTATAGTGTTTTCTCATATGAGAGTCTTAGTGGAAGGACTTTTTTGCCCCCAAAAAGGGAGAATGAAATTATGGATACAAGATTTGGCATAGAGCATATGATAGTTTACAACTATTCCCCAAGGAGTCTTCAGGAAACGTAGGGTGGAGAGGATACCAGGAATGCTGAAGGAACCCAAAAACCTTAGTAAGCATCTTCCCTTCATAACCACCCCAGCAGCAGGTCGGTTGGCATCTGGGGTGGGAAACACAACTACAAATACTCTTTGACTTATGTTAGGGTTACATTCCAATAAGCCCATTGAAAATTGAAGAAATCTGAAGTCAAAAAGGCACAGCTGACTGGGAACTGCAGCTCACTGCCACTGCCCAGCATGTGAGAGAAGTACAGTTTCTACTGAATGTCTATCACTTTCACACCATCATAAAGTCAAAAAGTCAGGAGTTGAACCATCATAAGTCAGGGACTGTCTGTACTGTACCCAAAGTTGTAGCTGAGTTCAGTTCAACACTCATTTCTAAAATACTTATAGTATTGTACAAGGCACCATGCCACATCTTGTGGGAGGAGGGATTAAAATATGATTAGGGTATAAAGTTTGACCTCAAGGAGTTTACAGTTTGTGAGGATGGGGTAAGACAGGAGGTAAGAGAAAACAAAATACTAAAAGAACTGTAATACAAGGCATGCTTTTAAAGGCATAGGAAAGTACATACTAAGATCTAAGGAGAGCCAGAATAGTGCTTTAGAATTTTTAAAAGCCTGAGTTCCTTGTTCTACTGCCTGTTAGCTGTGTGGCCTGGGAATTTACTTCAACTCTGTAAGTTTCCTATTCCTTGTTGTAAAATGGGAATAATGATGAGAAAATAAAATAAAGGAGTAATGTTTATAAAGCGGGGCATATTCTAAACAACCAATGAATGATAGTTGTTTAGAATATGCCCCGCTTTATAAACATTACTCCTTTATTCTCTCTCTCCATGGCTATGTATGTATTGGGTTAGGTGGAGGTAGAAAAGAAAAGCATTATAAAGGAAATAGCATCTGGGGCAAACTCTAAAGAAAGGATAGTATTTTAACAGCTGGAAATCAAGCAACAGGTGGAGGAGCAGTGTGATCCAAAGGTGTGGAGGTAGAAAAGTATTTTATGAATTCAGTGAATGTTGTAGTCCCATTTTTCTAGAATGCCAGCCAGCCTTTCCCACTCGGTGTGATCCCCAACACCAGCAGGACTAGCATCATCTAGGAACTTTTCAGAAAAGCAGACCACAACTCAGACTTACGGAATCAGAATCTGCATTTTAACAAGATCCCCAGCAACTAGGCATAGTGGCTCATGCCTGTAATTTCAGTGCTTTGGGAGGCTGACATTAGAGGATTGCTTAAGGCCAGGAGTTTGAGACCCCTGTCTCTACAAAAAAAAAAAAAAAAAATAGCTGGGCATGGTGGTGCTATTTGGGAGGCCGAGGAGAGAGGTTCACTTGAACCCAGGAGTTCTGGGTTACAGTGAGCTATAATCATACCACTACACTCCAGCCTGGGCAACAAAGCGAGACCCTGTCTCTAAAACATAAATAAATAAAAATAATTTTTTAAAAAGATCCCCAGGGAACACATGTGCACACTAAAGTTTAAGAAGTGTTGGGGTAGAGTACAAGCTGAGACACAGTGGAAGACAAGGCTTGAAATGGATGGGACCTTTTTATGAGAGACTTGGATGCCTTGACCACGTAGTTTGGGGAGTCACTAAAAGTTGCTGAAGGATCACTGCCAATGAAAATTGGCCTATGACCTGTATCACACCTTGAAAATGACAACTTAAGCTCTGAAAGTTTTTATATCCGTTACCATTCAGCCAAACTCCTTAGTGGAAGAGGACTTTTGCTCTTTCTCATATATTCCCCATTACCTCCACTTACTCATTAATCTCTTACAATTATCCTTGCTTCAGCTAAACTAGTTCTGTGGAATATTGAACTCACAAAATTGACAAAATAGGTTTAATTTGTTTGACATCAGTTAAAACCTGCGACTGAAAAATGTTCTATTGTTTTGGCTGCTAATTCCTGTGGCTGAAGAATGATTTTATAGTCTCTTTTGGACATTGTAAATATTCTCTCAGAAGTAGCAGGTGGAACAGCTGAGTAGTGAGAGCTGCTAATGTGGAGTCAGGGGGTTTGAGGTCTAGACTGAGGTAGGAGGAGGGATGAATGAAAGTAAGGAGGGGCTCCCAGAGATGGCTAAATCCTATAAAAACACCTGCCAGAATACTAAGGGCCTGGCCATTATCCCAATCCCTTCTTTCTTCAAAAGCTTTACATTAAAAACTAATTTGATTCTTCCAATCCATGAGCATGGGATTACTGCTTTATTGCCATGGCAATGGCACTAACCTTTCAGTCTTTGGAAGTCTGAAAGTCTCCTAGCTAAGTCCCCCAGGTTTAACTGGCAGTGATGTTTTCTGGAGGATGGCAATCCTGGTGTACATGAACCCTCTGGAGTGAAAACAGCAGCACATTTATTAATTTAGCAACCATTTATTGAGAGTCTTTTCTGTGCCAGGCATTTTCCCATATGCCAAGGATACAACAGTGTAAAGAACAATCAAAGCTCTTGCTTTCATGAAACTTACAATTTAGTGAGAGTAAGAGATAGGATAAAATAATCCAAATGGGTTGTTTGGAATAAAAAATAAATCAGTGTAAGGGAGTAGAGAGTGACAAGGGGGAAACCAGGAAACTGCTCCCAAAGAAAATGCTGTTTAAGTATAAACTCAAGGGAAGTAAGCATTTGAGTCATGAAAATTTATTGGGGAAGAGCTTTCCAGACAATTATGCTAAAACAGGAAAATGCTGGCATGTTCAGAAAAGTAACTGCAAGACTGGTGTGAGCTGATGAGGATCAGGTGGGAAGTGTGGGAAGACATGGAATTGAAGAGGAGGGCAAGTCAACATGTATCTGGATGAGGACCCAGATTCTGTTCTCATTGTTTGGGAAGTCTTTGAAAGGGTTGTAGTCAAAGAGGGCCATGATCTCATTTTCACCATGAGCACACATTGGTCCATAAGAAAAACATTTGTGACCTATTTTTTCTTCCTGTTGATGTCCCCATTAGAAAATAAAAAACAAGCCTCTTATACTGACAGTCTTTGTGATTTTTACATAATCATTATTTTTTCACCTAAATATACATTTAAAGGTCTTATATAGGGTGATTTATGGATTGCTTCCTTTATGGAGCATTTTCTTCTGCACAGTTTTTAAATAAGCAGGCTACACTAGAAAGATGTTAGCTCTATATTTAAGCAGTGCTTTATCTGCTTTTTAAAATTGGGATTCTTTTCTAACTAAGCTGTTACCATCCCTTCATGGGTCAGATGATTATAAGTTGAAATGTTGGTCTACCACATACTACTTGTATAATACCTTGGACCTGTGTAATATCTTAGACAAGCTATTTAACCTTCTTTCTTACTCTGAGTAATGGGACTATTATTATCTACACCACTGACAAGGAACTAACACATTGTGCAACATATATTAGGTCCTTCAGAACTTTCTCTTCCCATTTGGAATATGCTGTTTTTCAATGAGTGTTGAGTGGCAGGGTCTTGATCATGAGTTACTGTAAGGATCTGTATGAATTTAGAAGTAGTAAAGACTGAGCAAGGAAATTGATCAAGCATGCTGTTACCACTTTTGATTGTCTTCCACTAACTGGATGAATATGAGCTCAATATAGCCAGTGTCAGACAAAATATTTTGATCAGCATTCTAAGCAGGTAAATTAGTACCTGTTTGAGAAATGAGTTGTGAATTCATCAGAACCAGATGAAGATGGAGCTTTCAGTTTTTGTTTTTGCTTTTAATAGTAAGATTAAACCTTGTCCTTATAGCTCTGTAGCTGGACATAGCTCAGTTCTGACAGATGGTATTGTGGGGAGTCTTGCAGTGTTAAAAAATGCATTTATTTACAGCTATAGGCTATAATTGAGGTCATTTAGACTTCCGGTCTTCAGCTCACATGGTAAAATGATTAATTTGCAAAATGGGAGAATTGACGTCTCTGTAATTTTGGAAAGAATGCAGAATTCTCAGGAAAAGACTGGTGCCAATCTTATTTCTGAGCTCTTTATTATGTACCTTATCCCTCCCTGTCCCCCAACTCTCCCCTCCAGAGAATGAAAGCCTCGCAGTTTACATGTGGCTATGCGGTCTCTGCAAACTGTTCAATTTTAATGTTCCATGTGTCCATGATAGTTTTTTTAAAAAGTTATCCAGGTAGTATGCAAAAATAATTTGGGAGGTTCAGCCTTGTGGTGATATTTAACATAGTAGAAATATCTTCTTTAAGCTGTGACATCTATCAAGAAGGGTGACAGCTGTGAACAGCAGTTAAAATGAGAGAGAATTTATCAACCTTCCCATTAACTGCAAATTTATGAGATGTTTGAAAGTTGCAAGAGAACTCTTAAGGCCATGTTCATGAGGTGGTCTTTAATCTGAAATAAGTCTGTGGTTGAATTGTATCTTTAAGACAATGTTCCAATCAGGTTTCATCTTATTTGAGCAGAGACAAGGAAGTCCAGCAAAAATGCCATGTCTGCTAGATGTTTGATAGTTTTGTCCTAAGGAGAAATGGTTGGGCTGTGTTAGAGCCTGCACGGTTTTATTCATGTTTCTGTTACTCGCAGTAGCCAAAAACTTTTCATGTTCAAGTCAACTATCTCAAGGCCTCCAATGTCCACCAGTATCTAAAGATAAAGAGGTAACAGACACTTCCAAACTTATGGCACCACATTACCAATTCATTTACTTTCCTGACATTTCAAAGTGATCCTCTACCTTTGTGACCTTTAGAACAATAGATTATTTATGTAGGTATTTCAGAAGATGTACAGAACATTAAAATTACTGAGGCGTTTTGTAGGCTGCTGGGGCCATGGGGAAGACTGAAGTATAAGGGAAATGGTGATCTTCTTTTAGTTACTTTTGAAATGGCTTAAATCATCTCTAGAATAAAGGTTACACTAATAAATGTCTCATTTGTTTTAAATGCTTTGAAATGTGAACACTTTCATGGAACATATAAAATCATATACAGTAAATGGTCTGTAGTGAGATACTGTGAATTGCAGCAATTCCTTTTTGGAGTTGCTCTTTTATTCTCCTTCCTCTTGACCAAGTTCTAAATTGGAGTGAAGTGAAGGTAAGGAATAAAGAGTGTGGTGGAAACTGGTGGCTTTGCATCTGAAAATACTCTGAAAATGCAGTGACTCAGAACGTGATTTTCATTATTAGTATGGCATAAAAGAGATGCTGTATAGTGACCATATTGTTCTCTCTAACATATTCTTCCATCTTTTTTTCTCACTCATTGTAAGTGAGGAATACCAAACTACTTGTTATTCCCCAATATGCCATGCTTTAGCACATATCTTATCTAAAATGTCCATTTTCTTATTTAGCTCTTAATTTTCATTTATCCTTCAAACCCAACTACTCCAAGAAGCACAACAGCAACACAGTAAGTCGGAGGCTTCACTATATTCTGTGTTAGAAGTGTATTTTCACACTGTACATTTTAATACTTAATAGCATGGATCCTGAAGTCAGATTGTCAGATTACAAACCTTGGCTTTATTATGTATTTGATGTGTAACTTTGGGTATATTTCTTAACCTATCTGTGTATTTTATTCACATCCAAAATGTGGAAATAGAGTTATCATTCCCACATGGCTTTTGTAAAGATTTTAAAGATACATACCAAAATATTTTAAAATGGTGCTTATTACAAAGTATTCAATAATTGTTAGCCATCTTTATTATATATGTTATTGAATATGTAATACAACATGAAAATTATATGAAACATACTACACTGGGATAATTTCACATTCTAATACTTTATCTAGAATAATAATGCTCCTCTGTATTACTCTAATTCAAGACCATATTGGTGACCCTTTAGCCATGTCAATTGCACCAAAGTTCTGTCTCTACCTTCCAACCTTCATCAGACTCTCAAAGAATGTTGAATTTGATTTCTTTCTTATTCATGCAAATGCAGATTTGATTAAGAAGCAGTCCTGTTTTATCATTTTCTCCAAACATTCAAAAATAGATTTTTGATTCTTTGGAATGTTTTGGCTACCCATAATTCTTCTAGAACCAAATAACTTACATGTTCCATGAAATTTGTCTCCTCTCCAGTAAAGATAATTTTGCAGCAACTTGGATGGATTTGGAATCTATAATCCTCAGTGATTTATCACAGAAAAAAAGAACTGTATTACACATGTTCTCACTCATAAATGGACCCTGAACATTAATCATAATACTTTAAGAAGGGAAATGGCAGTAGAGGGACACTGCCAGGGAAGGGGGGGTGAGGCATAACACCAATAAGGATACCTGAGCTCAAATCAGGGGAAGTGGGGACCAAAGGGAGGCCCAAACTTTACCTGTGTGATGACCACTTGTCTACCTAATCCTGAATTGTACACCATATCTTTAAAATAAAAAATAAAATGAAACTGAGTCTACAACATTGTTCATTAACACCTCTGTTCAATGAATTGCTTAAAGTTCAGGCACTGAACTAAAACAATTGCTTATAGTAGGTGAATATAGTAAGCCTACAGCTGCTTGTGGTTCCCCTGATACTTAGTGGAGATAGTGTTTTTAGAAAAGAAAGCAATAAGTCAGCAGAAAGCAAGCTAAGTATAAGATAAACAGAAAATAGAGATCTGGAGTAATTATTTGAGCACCTGTGTCCAGTTATGTCACTTCTCATTTTTATGATCTAAATAACAATGTTATCATTACTAGCAGTGGTAAAAGTATTGGTAGTTCTTTGCTTGTACTAGGTTCTGCCAAACCTGTCTTGGAAGACTCCTGCTCATGCACTACACAAAGTTTCCTCATTTGTGCAAAAGGGTATACAGATCAAGTTCTTTCATTCTTCATATATATTCTGAAAGCATACTGCCCTCCTGGTGCCTGTAGACATAGTAGTAAACAATACTTATATACTCATACTTTATATACTCATGGATCTTGCATTCTAAAGGCATAGGCCAATTCATCGGTCTGGCACATTAAAGTAGAAATACAATAATGACAGATCCTTTTACTCATCCTGATGTTATCTGGGTTAAACAATGCCTTTGTTATAAGTCAAAAAGTAGGGAAGAACTCCCAGGAGTGTAGCCTTTAGGAGGTCCCCGAAAAAATCCAGATAGATGAAAACCTCAGGGGAGATCAAGGATCGATTGAATCTAAAATGAAAAGCATTTATACCCCTGCCTGCTGCACTGTCCCGCTCAGCCCTACCCAAGCCGCTCAGTGCTATGCCAACCTGCAGCATCCAGCTGTATTGCACTCCACCTCCCCCAGCTTCCCCCAGCCACAGTGGAAACAGAGGTCAGCTGGAGTCCTGAGACCAGGCAGAGACTTGAATTGCCCCACGCAGATCTAGCCAGCTCTACCTAGCTTCCAACTTGGGACCTAAGGTAATAGCATCAAAATAGGAGAGACAGAAGCTACTCCCCCATGCTAGATTGGACACAGGTCAGATTTGAGCGGTAGACTTGACAGGCAGCAAGCCAACTGAGTTCAGATCTGATCCACCATCCACAGCAGACTGGGGCAACTGACCCTAGCTGTGAGCAACCCTATCAGCCT
This sequence comes from Tarsius wallacei, assembly GCA_963574415.1. Classification (NCBI taxonomy): domain Eukaryota; kingdom Metazoa; phylum Chordata; class Mammalia; order Primates; family Tarsiidae; genus Tarsius; species Tarsius wallacei. Next base: position 32,787 of record CAUYQG010017367.1, read on the forward strand.
GAGATGAGAGTTAGACATCAGAGCTGAAAGGATGTTGGACACAGAGGAACAATCTCAGAGTGCTTGGTTCCCTTGTTTTAATTGTTTTATTTTTACTTTTTGTCTGTTTGCTTTACTCATCTTTTTTTCTCTTTTCTCTCTCTTCTTACTGTTATTGATAACATTTTCATACTTGCTTTGTTTCTCTTAGTTTACTGATTTTTTTCTCTTTAGACCTCATGTTTGTGAAGGGAAATAGTACATCAATAAGGAGGTTGGTTAGCTGTGTGTCTGTATGATTGTATGTTTTAGGGGTTTTTTTTTTCTTACTCTTATATTTGTGTCTCTCTTCATGTGTTAGTTGGTACATTCGTCTGTTTTCCCTCTAACTCCTTTCTCTCCACCTTCCTCTTCCTCACCCTTGTTCCATTCTTTTCCCTTTTCTTACCTCATTTTGATTTCAGGGAGCAAACCTATACCCCCACTGCATAGACAGATTGCAAGGCAGCAGGAGGCGGGTTCCAGGGTATCCATACACTTGTCGGTGCATACTGGGATCTGCAGATAGATTTTTGAATCACAGCTCTCCCCTCAATTAAATCTCACAACTGCAAAAAGTATAGCCCACAACCTACAGTACAGCTTCAGAATTAAACACAATCAGAGGGTTCACATAAGGAAGAATAGGAGATTGAACAAACAGAAATAAAAGCAACCCTACCACCCCTGAACAACAGAATTAAAGAAGATGAGGAAAAAAGGAAAAAGTGGGGAGGAAAATCTACACAAATGAAGAAAAACCAAAAGAAGAATATAGGTCTCACACAAACCCCTGGGAGGTCAGACACTGAGAAAACAGGCTTCAGAATGCAAACAATGACTGGTAACATCCTACAAACCCAGACATCAAGACATTAATAGAAAAGATAGAATTGAGGAGTGACAAGAGGAAAATAGGAAGGAGTTGATAATTGAGACAACAGTGGTAAAGAATACTGGGATTGACATAAATAACAAACTAATATGCATTGGAAGCACAATTAGCCAAGCAGAAGAAAAAATCTCAGAGCTTGAAAGCCAAAATATAGAACTAACCCAAACTGTCAAAAACATAGACATGAAGCTTAAAAAACAGAACAAAAACTTCAAGAGATGAGTGATTACTTCAAGAGACTGAACATAAGAGTAATTGGACTTCCTGAGGCAGAAGAGAGACAGAGACCACCCTGGAACAAACATTCCATAAAATTATTCAAGAAAACTTCCCTCATCTCATCGGTGATGCAAAAATTCAAACACAAGAGATTCAGAGAACCTCTGCAAGACAACAAATAAGAAGACCAACTCCTAGACACATTATAATTTGCTTAAACAAAGTACATGTAAAAGAAAAAATCTTAAAGGCAGCAAGAGAAAAAGATTAGACTACCTGCCAAGGAATACCAATTAGAATAGCAGCAGATTTATCTACAGAAACACTTCAGGCTAGGAGAACTTGGAGCCTGTCTTCAAAGTTCTCAAAGATAAACAATTTCAACCAAGAATAACCTACCCAGCCAAGATAAGCTTCATTAGTGAGAGAGAATTAAAATCTTTCACAGACTTCTAATCCCTAAGAACTTACGCTGCCTCAGGACCACCTCTGCAAGAAACACTTAAGAAAGTATTAAACACAGAAGAAAAGGATAAAAGAATGACAACGTTCATCACAAAAGTTCAGGAAAAATATTGAAAACACACAAGTCAACCCCAAAACCAAAAGAAAGACAACAAACAAACAGGAACAACAACAACTCTCTAAGAACCACATGACAGGGATACAGCCTCACATTACAATAATCAGCCTGAATGTGAAAAGACTAAATGCACCACTGAAAAGACATAGAATGGCAAAATGGATAAAATATCATGAGACAACAATATGTTGTCTCCAAGAGACTCATTTCACCAGAAAGGACACTCACAGATTCAAAGTAAGAGGATAGGAAGCAAAATTTCAGGTGAATGGACCACAAAGGAAAGCAGGAGTAGTGATCTTAATTTCAGACAAAATACCCTTTAAGTTATCAAAAATCAAAAAGGATTCAGAAGGCCACTACATAATGATAAAAGGTTCAATCCATCAACAAGAAACATCCATCCTAAACATACATGCACCCAACAAGGAGCACCAACTTTCATAAAGCAGATTCTAGGCAAACTTAAAAAAGATATTGACTGTAACACTATCATAGCTGGGGACTTTAACCCCACTCACAAC
>CAUYQG010017375.1:0-12166 GCA_963574415.1 Tarsius wallacei
TAATACTGAGTAACCTCTCACAGAAACAAAAAACTGAGTATCACATGTTCTCACTCATATAGTAGACCTTGATCATCCAATGTATTACCACAAGAAAATGACTGACAGTGGTGGGAAACTATGGGGGGGGGGTAGGGGAAGGGATTAATGGTAGTAAATACCTGTCTGGGGATGGGGGGACACTTCTTATCAACAAGGGTGCCTGAAAGAGACATATTTGTGTACCTAACCCTTAACTGTACCCCACAATATCACAATAAAAAATATTGAATAAAAAAAGAAAAAAGAAAGTTTAGTGTCCCATAAAATTAAAAAAAAAAAAAAAAGTCAATTGATTCCTGTAAATCAGCAAGAAGCAGTGGGAATTTGAAAACAAAATCACAATATCATTTACATTAGCACCAAAAAAAATGAAATGAAGAGATGCTATCTTAATTTGTTATTAGGTAACCTCAAACTAAAGCAATGATATATAGTATGCATCCATGAATAGGTATAAATTTAACAAACTATGTACAATATCTATATGAGGACAACTACAAAACTCTGATGAAAGAAATCGGAGTAGATATATATAAAGAAATATTTTAGTTCCTGTATAGGAAGCTCAATGGTGTTAAGTTGTCATTTTTTCTCAACTTGATTCATAGATGCAACACAATCCCAAAACATTTCAGCAAGTTATTTTGTGGATATTGGCAATCAGATTCTAAGTTATATAGAAAGGCTAAAGACCTATAATAGACAACCCAATAGTGAGGAAAAATAGAACTGAGGGATGAACTCTACCTGATTTCAAGACCCTCTATATCACAATAGTGTGGTATTGGCAAAAGAATATAAAAATAGATCAATGAAAAAGAGAAAGCCCAGAGATAGACTCGCAAAAAATACAGTCAACTGATCTTTAGCAAAGAAGCAAAAGCAACGCAAGGGAGAAAGAATGGTCTTTTCAACCAATGGTGTTGGAACAGTTGGATATCTATATGCCATAAATTAACCTAGACATAGACCTTATATCTTTCACAAAATCACTCATAATTTATAGAATTAAATGTAAAATGTGACACTGAAAACCATCTAGAAGAAAACATAGAAAATATATGTGACCATGTGTTTGGTGATGAGATTATAGGTACAATATCAAGAGCATCATTCATGAAATAAAAAATTGATAAATTAGACTGTTAAAATTAAAAAGTTTCATCGGCCAAAATATACTATTAAAAATATCAAAAAAAAACAAGTTGTTGACTTGGACAAAATGTTTTTAAAATACATATCTGATATAGAACAGTATATAAACTGTACCAAAAAAAGCACTTAAAGCTTAAATATAAGAAAACAACCCAGTTTTTTAAATGGGTAAAAGATTTGAACATATGTCTCACCAGATAAGACATACGGATGACAAATAAGCATGAAGAGATGCTATCTTAATTTGTTATTAGGTGACTGCAAACTAAAGCAATGAGATATAATATACATCCATACCCATGCTTGTCCCGGCATAAAAGCTTTTAAAAGCAGAAAATGTTGGGGAAATGCCCCAGAACATTGATTTGTGCAAGGTTTTTTTGTGTAAGACTTCAAAAGCACATGCAACAAAAGCAAAAATAGACAAATGGGATTGATTACATCAAGCTATAAAGCTTTTGCACAGCAAAAGAGACAACAAAGTGAAGAGACACGTCCCAGAATGGAAGAAAATATTTGCAAACAATCCATGTGACAAGGGATTCACAACAAGAATATATAAATTCAAAACAATTCAAACAATTCAAAAATAAAAAATCCAAATAATCTGATTTTTTTAATGGGCAAAAGATCTGAGTAGACATTTCCCAGGATACAAATGACCAACAGGTTTGTGAAAAATTGCTCAAAATCACCTATCACCAGAGAAATACAAATCAAAACCACAATAAGATATATCTCATCCCAGTTAGAATGGTTTTTATCAAAAAGACAGAGAATAACAGATGCTGATAAGGATGTGTAGAAAGGGGAACACTTGTACTCTGTTGAGGAGGATGTAAACTAGTACAGCCACTGTGGAAAACAGTGTGATGTTTACTTTAAAAACTAAAAATGAAACTGCCATATAAGCCAGCAATCTCACTACTGGGTATATATCCAAAAGAATGGAAATCAGTATACTGAAGTGATATCTGCATGCCTATGTTTACTGCAGCACTATTTACAATAGCCAACATATGGAAGCAGCCTAAGTGTCCATCAATGGATAAATGAATAAGGAAAGTGTGGTATCAATACACAACATGATATTATTCAGTCATAAAACATAATAAAATCCTGTTATTTGCAGCAACATGAATAAAATTGGAGGTCATATGTTAAGTGAAACAAGCCAAAGACAAATATTTCATGTTCTCACTCATATGTGGTAGCTAAACAATTGAATCTCATGAAAACAGAAAGTAGATTGGTTGTTACCAGGGGCCAGGAATGATGGAGGGGAGGGAGATAAAGAGAGGTTGATTAATGGGTGCAAAGATACACTTAGACTGAAGAAGACCAGTATTCCATAGATCAGTAGGATGACTATAGTTAACTTTAATCAATTGTACACTTTAAAATAGCTAAACCAGAATAATTTGAATGTCTCTGGCATAAAAATAAATATTTAAGGTGATGGATATCCCAATTACCCTGTTTTGTTTATCTGAATGTATCTGATTCTCACACATACTTCCAAAATGTGTATATCTCTATCGATAAAATAAATAATACATTTGAAAATAAAAGCAGAGAACAAGCTTACTGATTTAACCCAGGGACCACAGACGGCGCTTCTGATGACAACAGTTACATCCTCTGGCTAAATTGTAATGATCAGTGATGTCATAGATGCCGGAGCTGTGCCACGGATCAAGGGAGCCCCAGAAAGTGTACATCCCTGTGAGTGAATGACCAAACAAGATAACTTTACTACTAATTTGAACCCCAGATATCTCATTAGCAAACAAGTCTTTTGGGCCCCTATGGAGGAAAGAGAACCACACAAGATGAGAGAATAGTTGAAAACAAAAAGAGCCCCCTTGCAAGCCCCCAGTGTTTGGTTATGCTGCAAATGAGGGGGCTAGGCCAGTCCCAATATTTCTACTGCAGTCATTGAGGATGCTAACTTCTTTTAATTTAAAGCCCATTGTTTGCCATATGTTACACAATGGTCTGAGATACAGCAATACCTAAACAAAAACTAGGCTCCCTCTAAGATTATTGTCATTAGCATCTCAGAAAATATTTGAGGCATGAATTGTTTTGTTTTCACAGTGAAGAGAAATGTTTGTATTATTTAATGAAAGCAAGTGGCAGGTATTAAAAGGCAAAAAATGTGACCACATTTGACACACTAAATTTTATGTGTTGATTAATAACACTGGTTAGGCATTTCTCTCCCATTTTAGAACTGGATGTCTAATGGTATACATTCTACCAACAGGGAATTTTTCTGAGAACATAAATATAAACTGAAATATCACCACTGGAGCTGTAGCTACTTGAGACAGCTTGCAGTGTTAGCATAATTTTATGAGTACCTGGGTGTCAAAGGAAAATTTCAAAAAATGTTTTTGTTTAGTAGACAGCAAACTTGTGTAATTAATTCTATATAATTCACTAGATCCTTGTTTGAAAATTTTACTTGCCATGAAACCACTATAAAGAACTGGAATGCCTAAAAATAAAGATTTTTTACACACAAAGAAGACACTGATAACCCACAAAATCTGTACATTTTTCCAATCTTTTAAACACAAACCTCTACAGGGCTAATTGACTGTCTTTGGTAATTTACAAGGGGCACACTGTATTCTTCTCTGCCTTGACTAAGCTACTAGACATCTATAAATCAGGGAAGTGGAACATAAAAAATTTAAGGAAGTTTTTAAATGATACAAACTTGAGTGGTAAAATATTCTCTTGTATGCTCGTTTTCATTAGACCCTAGCAGATGGGATAAACAGGTTTAATTGTTTAGAACAAAAACACCTGGATAGACACAAACTTGGATGTTGACATGGCCTCAGATGGTTCTACAGCCTTCTTCTTCTATCTCCAGAGATTACTATGATGACAAAACAGCAATACCTGTCTCCCTCCTGAAAAAGGACAGACAGTCTGGCTTTTCCCCAAGGGAAAATGGCAGACCTTGATTGGGTGGGAGGGAACCCATCCAAGTTCATAAGTGTGTTAGGGGTTGAGAAAAAATTAATAACTCTCTGTCTCTTTTTGTATTTCAAATACAGACAAACCACTCTAACCTTTCGTAGACTCCCTCAAGCTGTAGCTCACAATATAATTCATTCTCATGTAAAATGTGTCATTCACAGCTTCTCCCAGTTTTTCCATAGCAATGTCACCAAATCACCAAAAGAAAAATGCAGATTTGCTACATCCCTTAATTGTTAACCCCAACCACTATATATAAATGACTTTCAATTTTTAAGGAAGATAAAGTCTGCATTTAGAAATGCTATCACTCTACTGAGTAGTACCTGGATAAGAAAAACAGCCCTGCTGGCACAAGTTCTGGCATTGCATGACAACTTTCCTTCAATTATTTTATTTTGTGGAGTATTTTTAGTAAAGTATATCTCCCATTTTAGAGTTATTCTTCTTTCAATAAAAATTAAAATGTTAAAGATATTAGCATTATTCAAAATCATTTTACTCACTCATTCTTTCAGTGAATATTTGTTGAGAAACTGCTATGCACCAATGTTCTTGTTGTTAGAACAATGAACAAAACAAAGTTCCCACTCTCTTTTACAAAAGGGGAGTTTTACACTTTATTTTAGGCAGTTGAAGGGAAGGAAAATAAGTTTTCCTTCATTATCTGTTTCTCCACTTTTTTTTTTATAATCAGTATTTTTTATTATGATATTGTGGGGTACAGTCAAGGATTAGGTATACAAATATGCTTCGTTCAGGCACCCTTGTTGACAAGAGGTGTCTTCCCGTCACCAGACAGATATTGACTACCATTAATCCCATCTCCCTTCCCCTCCCCCCCCCCATAGTTTCCCAGCTCTGTCAGTCATTTTCTTATAGTATTATATTGGATGTTCAAAGTTCACTATATGAGTGAGAACATGTGATACTGCAAAGCCAAAGAAACCATCAAGAGAGCAGGGAGACAGCCTATGGACTGGGAAAAAGTATTTGCCAACTCCAGGTCTGACAAAGGCTTAACATCCTGGATCTACAAGGAACTCAAACATGCGGAAAAGAAAAAAACAAACAACCCCATTATAAAATGGGCAAAAGATATGAACAGACACTTCTCAAAGGACGACATCCGAGCAGCCAACAGACACATGAAGAAATGTTCAACCTCACTAATCATCAGGGAGATGCAAATCAAAACCACACTGAGATATCACTTAACTCCAGTCAGAATGGTAATTATCAATAACTCAAAAAATAACAGTAGCTGGAGAGGGTGTGATGAAAAGGGAACACTTCTACACTGTTGGTGGGAGTGTAGTCCCCACTCTCATGAGACTTATAGTCCAGAGGGAGGAGTTGAACAATAAACAAATAAAAGTTTAACATTTCAGGTGTCAATGAGTTATCACGCGTCAAAATAAAAGTACGTAAGATTCAAAAGCAATATTACAGTATTGGGAAGAGACTAAAAGAACTGGGCTTTTATTTTGTCCTAGTTACTTTGGATTGCTTTAACAAAGCATGATAGACTAGATGGTTTATAAACAACAGAAACGTATTTCTTATAATTCTAGAGGCTGGCAGTTCTAAATCAGGGGGCTAGAATGGTTGAGTTATGGTGAGAACCCTCTTCCAGGTTGCAGACTACCAACTTCTTAATGTACAAGTATCTTTATGTGGTGGAAAGAAGTCAAGAGATCTCTTGGGGGCTCTTTTATAAGGGCACTAATCCCATTCATGAAGGATCCATCCTCAAGGCCTAATCACCTCCCAAAGCTCTACCTCCTATTACTGTCACATTGGAATTAAGACTTCAATATACAAATATTGAAGGGGCACAAACATTCAGTTCATTGCAGGTAGAGAAGAAAGACCCAAAGATTAGATGCATTTGAGAAGAGATCTAAAAGAGTTGAGACAGCAGGCCAAGTGGCCAAAGACAGAGAAAGGAGCAAATGGGTCAGAGAGGTTGCCAGCAGGAGATCATATCTGTAGAGCTCTATTGGCAATGGTAGCAGTATTGGATTTCATTCTGAGCAAGTAGGAAAGTTATTAAAATTTTGAACAGGGGAGTAACTTGACTTAAAATGTTCAAGAATCATAATAGCCATGGAAGGAGCCCTCCCTGTAGGGGAGAGCTGAGATGGAAATGGAGAAATTGGGAAATTTTAAGAACAAAAATAATTCAAACTCAATATAGCTAGTATTTAGGAGGCAATCAATGAGAAAGTATTATTCATTTAACAAAATTTACAAATTTTGCTGTGTTCAAATGTTCTGTGCAATGTATTTGTCACAGAAAAACAAAGGTCATGTAACTGAAAAAGTTCAATAATTTTCTAGAAATTGAAAAGAAAATAAATTATGATTTCCAATATTTCTTAAAATGCTATTATGCCAAAAGGCAGGTAAGTAACAAAAGCTACACATCAAATCAAATCATTATTAGGAAGGCCTTGTTTATGCAACCTCTCATTTCATAATGCACAAACAGCTGCCAGCTTCATAGGATTACCTTCTTATGATTTCCCAATTTTTTGAAAAAAAGTCATTCCCATGGCTGTGGCTTGACTTAAGTTATTCTTTCTGCAATGTCTTTCTAACTCTGTTTCTCTAATTAATGCCCACAACTTCATTCAAATCCCTCTGTAAGACTCATTTTCATCAGTACACTACCTGTGATTAATGTCACCACATGCCGAGTATACTCCCTACTTTGCAAGTATAAGTAGTAGGGAAAATGCAATTTATACAACATTACACATTAGGTGAGAGGCAGCAGAGTAAAGCAAAAACTGTGTGTGTGTGTGTGTGTGTGTGTGTGTGTGTGTGTGTACAGGCTGCACAATCAGAAAATAGAATCTTAATCTTTCTCAATTGTAGCATCTTGTCCAAGATATCTAACCCCTCTATCTTTATTTTCCTTGTTCATACAATGGGAATAATAATGCCTTTCTGTGTTTTTGTTGTGAAAATCAATTAGGTGGTAGTGATCACTATCACATATGAGACACTTAGGATCTGGTTCCAGAGATCACACTTAATCATTACCCAATACTTCCTTTTTGATAACATTTATTTAAAAAACATCAAGTCCGGTATAATTTGGATACATAGTAGATCTTGATACAAATAACAGTTGTCTTTAAATTGTTGTTCTTCCCTAGTTGCTGTGCTATCATTTTCTTCCAAATAAAGGGACAATTTGTGGCAGACAGAAAATATAACTTCTAGGCTTTCCCACTGGACCGATAAAGTATAGTGCATAATCATAGCCAATGGATAAGTAGCTCCAGAATAATAAATGAAAGAAAAACATGTTTTTAATAAACTAATTAGTGATATATTTAGTAAGTTAATACATTTTACCATGAGGCAAACCTTGGCAATAACAGTGCTACAAAATATTCAAGCTCAGTTCTGAAAACCATGATAAGTGCTGACATTTCCTTAAATTCCCATCCCCAAATTAATCAAGTGATTTAGCAGATATAAGCTGATACTCCTGATCAAAAATTAGTCAAATAAATCCATCATGTAGATGCAGCTAACCTCAATTAATACTTCATTTCTTCTCTGAAATCCTATAATTTTATCTTCCTTTGCCTCATAATAGTTCCATCAACATTTTTTAAAATTTTCACCGTCTGTGACTTCTGCCTTTATTTTTAGCAAGCTTCCACATGGCAAGAACATCTGAGTGGATCAAGTAATACCACCTTATTTTTGTTCCCTTTCTAAATTACTCTTCCTCCATTGGAAAAGTAGTCCACTCCTCCTCCCATCTCGTGAAGGCTAATACCCTTTTCTATGTGTCATGGTCCCAGTTGCCACCAGCAACTCAGGGATCTGCCTTAACTGTTAATCCCTTCCCTACCTGGGTCATAACCACTCCCTTTCTGTGTATCCCTTCTAATGAGCCTACAAAATTCAAATTACTATTTCATGTAAAAATGAAAACCAACTTTGATTCCCCTCACTCCCAAATTTCCAGAAACACAGTCTACATGTGCTATCTCTATTTTCTACATTCAAAAATTATTGAAGCTCTTTCTGCCAAGGGCACAGGCACAAACAGCATTGTTATTGCAAGCTGTTTTTGTCTTCTTCTTGGACATTTCTGCAGCACTAGACATTACCTAGTCCCCCTCCTTTGACACTATCTGACCTCTATTAGTTTTCTCTTAGTCTTTTCTGCAGTCTCTCTTTCTCTTTCAGTCCTTACAGCTGTATGCTAGATCCTTTGTCCTCATGCTACACTCTCCATTCCAGTGACCTCCTTTATGCCATGCATCGACAACTCCCATCTATGCTACAGACTGGCAAATCCACATCACTAACTGATCACTGCTGAGCTCCAAACTACAATCTCATCTGCCAATAGATGCATCTCCTACTCAGGGTATTCAATGATGATCTCATTTTTTTTTCCAGTTTCAAATCCATTCCACTTCTTCTATGACCAATCCTAATAATGGTGCCATATTCACGCAGTCATCCATACGAGAGACCTGCAAGTCATCCTTGACTTACTTCATCACAATCCTGCATTTCCCCATGCTATGCTCCTTTCGATATTCAGTGGCAGCATAAGAATTTCAGACAGTGTGATCTTTATCAAGAGAGCTAGCAACAGAGTCAGCTCTCAGGCCAAGTCTCAGGCAAGAAACTCAGCAAACTCCCTTCAAATAGGAGACTCTATTCTCATGAATTCCTCTCTGCTCTCATCTTTCCTTCAAATTCCATGCCCTTGAGAAGGATGTCTGTACTTCTTATTCTCATATTTCCTTCATGGTACTTGTCACAATTATAATTATTTCTTCAGAGATTTGTTTAATATCTGTGTTCTATAATTCACTGAAAGTCTATATAAGTAATATATCTGACTTTCAGACTTAGTAAATTCTCAATACATAAATTTAAAATAAATAATCCTCTTATCAATTGTCAATGTTTAATCAACTATTGACTCCATCTAATGAGTTTTTATTTAATTTCAATAACTGTGCTAGTTCAGTTCTATAATTCCCATTAGTTCTGTCTTATAAATTTAATGTCTGTTTTTGAGATTTGCTAATTTTTTATTTATTTTCAAAGAATTTGTCATCGATGTTTGAAGCATTTTCATATTGGCTACTTTAAAATCCCCGTCAAATAATTGTAACATCTGATTCAACTTGATGTTGACACCAATTATGTTTTCTTATTCAAGTCATGATTTTGTATTGTATTCTGGACATTTTGTTTACTATGTCGGGAGACTCTGGATCCTATTTGAATCTTGCAATCACCTTGCTTTGGTTTAGCATGCCGGTCCTTACCCATATCTGTGGGCCATGGTTCCATTGGCAGTTTAATTTTCAGAGCTTTGGAAATGTTACTACATCAGGTTGGTCTATCTGGTGTCACTGGGGTTGCCACTGGTCCTTGCTGGTGCTACTTGAGAAAGTTGAAATTTTCCGGGAAGGCCACTGGATATCTTCCACGGGGAGAGGGCTTTAAGCCTATACAAGTGGGCTCTGGTTGCCCTGTGTTTCTAAGTGGAGAAGAAGAGTTTCCCATGAAGACAAACAGGCTTTCCTGGACGAGGCTGCCTGCTATAACTGAATCTCATCTGCTAGCTCCATGTGTACCTCTAGGAATCTCTCTGCAAAAAGGAGACTCTCGGGTCCACAGAGGGAAGGAGAACATCCTCTGGCCATTTATTTCTGGCAGGGCTCCTAATTCATCCACTTATGAATGGAGTCAGGCATACCTGATGTCAGAGTTGTTTCCATTTGATCTGAGGGCAGGAGGGGAAGAAGAATTTACCTCCTCCTGCCTTGTATTTCCAGTTCAGTGATTTGGATGGGGTAGGGAGAATGCAAGACATCCTGCCTCTGCATAGAATAAGACGGGAGAATGTGATAATTCATAGTTTATAAGCTCAGGAAAGTCCACATGGAAAAGATGATATCTATGTGAACCAAACAGTTATGAAAAAGAAGATAATTCCAAAGGAAGTAAATTCAAAGTCATGATAGAAAAAGATACAAAAAGACCACTATGGCCAGAACAAAGCAGTTTGGGAGACTGGTAGCAAGCCAGGCTGGAGAGAGAGTACTACCCAACTAGGTACAAATGTATCCACTTTCTTCTGATGACACCTTATCTGTGTATAGACATTTGGATTTTTTGATGTTTCCAGTGGCCCTCAACCTTTTCTGTGGATAGTATAACACCCTGTAGGTTCTGAGCCAGTGGGTCTAAGGTAGAGCCCAGTGATTTATATTTTTTGCACGATCCATGGATAATTCTAATACACAGGCTACTTAAGCAATCATTGCCCTAGACCTGAGCTGTCTAATGCAGTAACAATTAGCCACAGGCAGCTAGTGCCACAAAGGAATTGCATTTTAACTTTTATTTTACTTAGTTTAAAATTTTAAAACTGATAGAATTCAGTTATTGGAAAATGTCTAAGTACATGAAATAGTTTTGAACATGTAAGTCCACATATTCAACTGTAAATTTTATGGAATTAAAATATAGATCAAGTCTTTTAATAAAAATTAGCAACCAAATTAATATTTGCAAGAAAAATAGAATACACACCTAATTTCAAAGATTTTAGCATTAAAAAAGGATTTTTAAAATCTCATTAATATTTATATTGTTATATGTTGAAATGATATTTTGGATACATTGAAGTAAATAAAGTGTATGTTTAAAAGTATACAATATGCATATAAATCATATATTAACTATTTTTCTTTTTTATTTCACTATTAACGTTTTTTAAATGGGATATGGGGCTAGCATTCTATTTCAATTGGATAGCACTGCCTTAAATTAAGAATACAGCAATATTTTCATTGCACTGACTTTACTGTAACAAAATTGTGGAGTGGGGGAATGGTGGGAAATACCAAAATTGATTAGAGTTTTCTTCATATAATTAATATTATATATAGTATTGATTTACATTGGAAGCATTTTCAGAACTAATTTTACAATAAACTAACCAATTCCTATGCCTGAAACTAGCCCAATTTCCCCATAGAACTGATATTTATGGGTTTTTTGAATAAACATAGAAATTGACCCCGGATCCTAAAACCTAAAACTTACATTTGTCTTATCTGAGTTCCTTCCTCATTTAACCTACCTCAGGCAAAGGACTGAAATTCACCAGATTTTCAGTCAGATGCCTCACTTGTGATTGCCTCCTTACCTCTACCTTATTCTTGTTTTCCAGAATAAGGTTGCATTCCTTCCCTCACTACATAGTCTACCAATTTCAATTGGTCAGGGAGACAAATTTGAGGCTACTCACTCATTCTCTTCTGTTGATATCACCTGAATAAAAAGCCTTCCCTGGCAATACTCGTCTCAGCAATTGGCTTTCTGTGCTGGGAATAACATGTCCTCTACCGAAGCCCTGGCATTTCAGTAACAGACCATTGAAATACCCAAATTTGTCATTATTTTCCATTATATCATATATCATATAATAATAATAATCAAGTAGATAGAACAACTATCTAGCCACTAATGGTTTCAAGGGCCATTTCTTAGTTACTTTGGGCTACTGTGACAGAATAACACCCAACCCCCATATTTTCTATTGGGTTTTTTGATTTTTGTTTTTTGTTTTTAATTTATTTTTTATTATGGTATTATGGGGTACAGTTAGGGGTGAGGCATACAAAAAAGCTTCATTCAGGCACCCTTGATGATAAGAGGTGTCTCCCCATCCCCAGACAGATATTTATCACCATTAATCCCATCACCCTCCCCCCCCGCATAGTTTCCCACCACTGTCAGTCATTTTCTTATGGTAGTACGTTGGATGATCAAGGTCTACTATATGAGTGAGAACATGTGGTACTTAGTTTTTTGTTTCTGTGAGAGGTCACTCAGTATTATGGACTCTAGTTCCATCCAGGTTGCTGCGAAATTCATGATTTCATTCTTTCTTATGGCTGCGTAG
>CAUYQG010017382.1:0-28291 GCA_963574415.1 Tarsius wallacei
GGAGTCTCACTCTGTTGCCCAGACTGGAGTGCAGTGGCCACTCCCGGCCACCGCAGCCTCGACCTGCTGGGCTCCAGCAATCCTTCCGCCTCAGCCTTCCAAGTAGCTGGAACTACAGGCAAGCGCTACCACACCCGGCTAATTTTATTATTTATTGTAGAGACGAGGTCTCACCAAGTTGCCCAGGCAGGTCTCGAACCCACAGGCTCAGGCAATCCACTCACCTCAGCCTCCCAAGGCGCGGGATCACAGGCTGAGCCACAGAGCCCAGCTGGAAATTCTGTATTTCTAACCAGCTCCCAGAAAATACTCACACGGCTGATCCACAGACCACACTTTGGGTAACACGGTTTTATAAGTACAGTTTTATAAGACCAAGAGAAGGTAAATAACCTAACCCAAGGTCAAAGAGCAAATGAATGGTAGAGCCAGTATTCCAACCCAGACACTGGGATTTCAGAACCTGGGCTCAGCCAGACAGCAGCCTCCTACTGTTAGCAAGTACTGACCACCCCCTCACACATACACCACACCACCCCCCCATCCCGTCAGTCCCTTAGAGGCACCAATCATAATGTCACAGCACTCTGGGGACAAGGTGCAGTGAGTCCCATCATTCACAATATCTTCCCTGGTTGATTCTGATCTTCAGGTGGAAACTCTCTCTGGATAGCTCTTCGGCCAATTATGTTGTACTTGAGTACTTTGTAAACCTGAGTATTTTGTAAAACACGTCATGGGAACAGAAGCAAAAAGGATGGGTTAAGGTAAACAACTATGATTTCCTTTCATTGATGTATCACAGGGTCCTGTACGATGGGTCCTGCAGGAGCCATTCTCTTCATGGCTTCAAGTTCATCAGATGATAATTATTCTTTTTTCTTTTTTCCCTATTTAAAAGCAAACCACCTCTGGATTCCAGCTTTCAGATCCATCCTTTTTTATACACTGAATATGTATGACCTTGGCCATTCTCCAGCACTAACACAGCTCCTTATTTGTTTAGGTTCTTTTCCTTCTAGACTGCTGATGGGCCTTAGGAACCATGCTCAGTCTTCTTAAAAGGGAATTTAGATGGTTATTACCACAGCACCACCAACTCCTGCCTGTGAGTCATAATTTATTTTTGAATTAACTTTTCACATCAGAATATCTCTGTTTCATCTGCCAATCCTTTAATGTATACAGATGGAGGGCAGTTCTGCCACCTCTATTTATTAACTCTGGACATTAAGTTTCCTTTCCACTTAATCTTATCTCACATTTTATTCCAGAATAGTTTATCCTTCAAAAGTTCAATGGGCTCTTAGTAAGACACACCCAAATATGCAGAGCAAGAGTTGAGTTTGGAAGGATTGGCAATACTTAGGGTGACCAACCATTCTGGTTCACCCAGGACTGAGGGAGGGGGAGTCCCAGGATGTGGGTCTATCAGTGCTAAAACCCAGATGAGTTGGTCACCCTGTAACACCACATCCTCACCCAATGAGTACATGATTGGCTCCTAATTCCCATTAGCCCGTACTCTCCCACTGGTATGCTAAGTGATCTCATTCAAGTCCCTTTATGCCCATGGGTGTCTGTTTGTCTAGCAAAACTATAAAACAATGGCTAAGATCCTTTATCTACCTCACAAAAAAATATAATCTAGGCAATTTTTTTAAAATGCATAAAAACTCTAGGGAGGATTTCTCAACACAAAAATCAAGATCTCCTGTGCTCAAAAGGGATACCTATGGGCAGTGACTCATCTAAGCCCATGCACAGGTACCTACGGAGAGTCTCACAAGGCCAATAAGCATTCAGACATGGCCATTTGTGGCCACAGCTGCAGCACGCAAAACCTAATCACATTTATAAATGGCCCAAAGTCATTGTCCCAAACAAGCCTAGCCCTGCTCCAGAGCACTGCACCCAGACTGGCCATCAGCAGCAGTGATTTCCTATATACCGTGGCTCAGAACCCACCCTGGGCAAAGCTATGTATAGCCAGCCCTTCTTCTGTACTCCCTGTCTGTGGCTGCCCCAATTCCATGCACTAGAAAACAGCCCGGGGGCTCCCTCTAGTCACCTGCTTCTGAACACATCCAACCAGATATACAGCAAGGAACCTCTCAGAGACCAAATCTACATTCAAGAATTACAAGCATATCCTTAAGGCTGATGTGAAAGCACTGGCACACTCATCAGAAAATGTCCTCTGGCCAGAACACAGGGTGACCAAAGCTCTAGAGCGTGTTGTTCTGCCCACAGCCTCGCCCCGCCACAATGTCAGACCCTGATCCAAGACAGAGGTGTCCCGCTTTCCCAGCAGGAGGATTCTGGCACCCAGGGCCCAGACTTGGGACCCAAGGGCGAGCTCCGGCCCTCACATGTTTTACTTGGCCCACACATTATCTGTAAAAACTATACACTGGCTGCCAACTTGCAAGACTCAGCAGTTTTCACATAAAAATCCAGATATCTGGGTTTCTCTTTAAAAAAAAAAGAAAGAAAGAGAAAAAACAGAAGATCTGGCAATACTGGGTCCTGCATCTCGCATGGCAACCAGAGCCTAGAACTGACTAGCAACAGCCCCCTTACAAGCAATTCTTCTCCAGTTTGCCAAAGTCCTCTCCCCTTCCTTGTACCTCTCCAACAAGGAGACCAAGTATCAATCACTACCTTTAAATTAAGAAACAGGTTATGGGCTGGGCATGGTGGCTAAGCCTGTAAGCCTGGGCAACTTGGTGAGACCTCGTCTCTACAAGAAATCACAAAAAATTAGCTGGGCATGGTGGCATGTGCCTGTAGTTCCAGCTACTTGGAAGGCTGAGGCAGAGTATCACCTGAGCCCAGCAGGTCAAGGCTGTGGTAGCCGTGAGTGTGCCACTGCACTCCAGCCTAGGTGACAGAATGAGACTCCAACTCAAAAAAAAAAAAAAAGAAAGAAACAGGCTGTAGAAGCCAAAGCAACTCCATCTTGGATGTTAATCTGCCATGCTGACTTCTGATTAAACACAGTTCCAGGAAGGCCTCTAAGATTTCTAGTTTACCTATTGTTCCTTGCATAAGAGTACACATATTATAAATCCTGCCCTTAGGTCAAAACAACCTCGATGTTATCCTACTTCAGTTGTCCTACACACTGCTTCTGAATCATGCCTTCCCTATGGTATAGCAGCCCTGTCTAGAGGGTAATAGAGCCAGGATCCACCTTCCCCAAGACATAAACATGGCTTCTGTTTGTTAGATCCCTATTAAATGTTTCTTTCTGAGAAGCTGGATTTGTCAGTCTCTTTGGCCTCTCAGCTTTCCTGGGCTTTTGGGGATAGGTTTGCATAGGCCTGCCTACCACAGAACACAGGAGAATATTTCTTGAACCTGCATCTCTGTGCTCGGTGGCTCAGCCTGTAATCCCAGCACTTTGGGAGACTGAGGCAAGTACACTGCCAGAGCCCATGGTGTTGAGACCAGCCCAGGCAACTTGGCAAGACCTCATCTCAACAATAAATCAAAAATTAGCCAGCATGGTATCCCACGCCTGTAGTTCCGGTTACTTGGAAGGCTGAGGCGGATGGATCGCTGAAGCCCAGCAGATCGATGCTAGGGTGACTGTGAGCATGGCACTGCACTCCAGCCTGAGCAACAGAGTGAGTCTCCAACTCAAAAAAAAAAAGCGGGGAAGTGACATATTGTCCAAGAAAGCCACAGATATCTAAATAAATAAATAAATAAATAGGGAGTGACCATTTTTCTTTGTGGCGGCAGAGAGCCTTGTAACTTGAAAGCAGCTTCACTCCTATCCTTTACCTGCCTGGTCCCTCACAGGCCTTTGAGTTTGTAACCCTTTACACTGTGTCTACAAAGTGCCTAACCTATTAAACATCGAAAAGAGCCAACTGTGGAAATTAAGAATATCAGAGAATCCACTTCAATGGCTCACTCAACTTTAGAAATCAACCATGGGAAAGGTCAATTAGATTCCATCCAGCTTAGCCACAGGCAGGCAACTCTGCCCAGGAATGCACTTCTGGCATTTTGTTGAGCAGATATAACAATCCAGACCCACTCTATCACTTTGCAAAGGTAATCACACATCACATGGATCTGTTTACAGCACTGACTGCACCACCCCGTGTTCAATAAACAAGGGATATATTATTTTCTAGATTCTCTTCCCCATCATATAATTCATCCCATCCATTCTCCAATTACCCACTATTTTTTCTGGCAGGATAAACCCGAGGATCAGAAAAGGGCATGTTGACAGAACCAAGAAATGCCCAGAGTAACACAAATACTTACATCACTGCTCTTGGGTCTCGCCAATGCCAGGCTATCTCGGGCTAAGGCCACTATCACATTGCTTTTCTCTCCAGCCCAGTGCACCACCATCTGATTGTGGGAATCATTCAGACTAACCTGAAAGAGATCAACACAGGAATTAGGACCCATGATGAGTGACAGCCACAGACATTCTAAATCAACACTTTCTCCTCCTTTGTCAATCAGAAATGACTGAGATTCTTGCATCTAAAGCATTTGGGACAGGGTAGCCTATTCCTTACCCAAATATTTCACCAGACTTAACCCCACGAAGAAGCACAAAAGCCTCTTGCTGTTTGGGATGTAATTGACAATTGCAGAAAATCTTCTCAGGCTCTCACTGGCATAATCAATTTCATTGCTTATTTTCATCCTTTGTGATATCAATCTTTGGTTCCTCGGATCCTTACTCCGAATGTGTGGCACGCACTGGTAAAATCTTAAACCAAAACACTAAAATATCTACCCTCATTCAAAAAATGTTTGTGGGCCAGAAAGACTTCGTGTTTTTCAAACTTATGTTCAAACTGATATTTTCTCTAGCCTGGAGGTGCCATTATTTACTTTTAGCTTGTAACGAGAAGAGAGGAAAGCATCATTGTGAAGTCATTTAAAAATTATTTTTGAAGTGTCCCAAGCAAGAAAGTATTTTCCAGAGCTCAAGAGAAATGACCTTTGGATTATTGCTAACAGTTCTCAGACTTTTAGATTCTGTAAAATAAAAATAAATCATAAAGGCCAACACAGGATTGGTTGGCAACTGTCACTTGGCCAGGTAAGGACATTTATGAAAACAGCCATTGTGTCAGGGTTTGACTAGCTATTCTCTAAATCTGTTTCCTCTGCTTCCTGGAAACACCTTACACTCTTGCCCAAGCTGCAAGGCAGGGAACTGTGGCCCTGGGACTGAGTTCTAGCCAGTGGAACGTGAAAGAAGGTTATCAGGACCACTACCAGCCCTGGCTGCCACACAAGCACTGTTTTCTTTCCCCATCCGCAGGTGGGGATTCAGATGACTCCAAAGTCCCAGAGGAGGACAGAGCCTAAGACAGAAGAAGACCCCGTTCCCAAGGAAAAAACCCTCGACTATCACTAATGCTCATCCTGGATCGTCTCCTAATCCAGAGATCTATTCACACCACTGAGCTTTTGGAATCCATCTATTATTCGTCTGTTATTGCTCTCCTAAGCAATACAAACACTCTCTAGAATCACCATCATTTTTAAAATATTTGGACACCTAAAACTGAAGAATATAATCTCAGAATAAAGACTGGTTCTTAGACATTATGGAAAATTAACTACATTACTTTTATTTTTTATTTCACCATTCACTGATGGACACTAGTTCAAGGACTGGCATTTCAGAACACCTGAGGCACACATTCTACCCACTCTTTGTGGAAAGCAAAGTGATGACAATAATAACAAAAATTCTGAGACCTGATATAACACTCAGAAGCAGAACAAAGCTCCCCAAATCAGGAGTATGTGCTATATCTCTTTGCTGAGCCATGTCTGAGAGAAGCCTATTCCACCAGCCTTTTCGACCTCAGCTGTCTAAGGCACCTGCAGAAAGAAATCAAGCTCCTGGAACTCAGCCTGCATGGTCCACCCCACCCAACAGCAAGTCTTGGACTGATGGCAGCTCAAGCCTGGGCCCACCTGCCCTTTGAGCTGTCTTCTCACCAAGGCGCTGCAGCAGAAAACCCACAGCTCCTTTCTCCTTCTTTTGCTTCTTCCTACCTGCCCCCCAGCATACCAAACCTTCTCCACCCACTTGAGGTGCTCTCAGATATCACCAGGGAGAAGAGAAACACCTGTGCCACAAACTTGGCGGAGAACAAAGGAACTAATCCTTAATGACTATCGTTGGGGTTTTAAGCACCTGCATCTAATTTGATCCAGGATCCAAACTCTTTTGAAAGGTATTTGAAAGGGAACTTCTTTAAAGAAAAGGACCTTTGGAAAATGCGTTCTTCCGAAATGTCCCTTGTCATTCCCAAACAATAAGTCCAGGCAAGCATCAATAAAGAAGTGTAAATAAAAAATAGAAGTAAATAAACCGTTTGACCTAGAATGCTACAAAAAGAAAGCAGCTGAAGGAATCCCTACCAGTCGCTGAGGCCTTCTCTCTTCCTCCTCTCTCCTTCCAGCCCAAGTCTCTGGGAGGAATCTGGAAGCATCTATAGATCAGAAGCCCACAGCACGGGTGCTCTGGAAATACAAGCTAAAAGTCTCCCCTCCCAAAACATTCTCCCCTTAAACCAGAGGATAGAAAACTAGGCAATTATCAATACAATAAAGAATTAGGGGCCTGGCATGGTGACTCACACCTGTAATCCCAGCACTTTGGGAGGCAGAGATGAGAGGTTTGCCTGAGCCCAGGGGTTTGAGACCAGCCTGGGCAAATTGGCAAGACCTCATCACTACAATCAGTCAAAAAAATTAGCCTGGCGTGCAGGCACGTGCCTGAAGTTCCAGCTACTTGGAAGGCTGAGGCAGAAGGATCCCCTGAGCTCACCAGGCCGAGACCAGTGGCCATGAGTTTGCCACTGCACTACAGCCTAGGCAACAGAATGAGACTTCAACTCAAAAAAAAATTAGGAACCTAGAAAAAATCACACACATTCACCTAATGTCTGGGATGAGAAAGCCCTCCAATATTCAATGGGGGCATCCTCAAAGGTGAAGTAAAAATGTTCCCTCAGGCAGGAGACAATCAGATAATGCTTTGAGTGGAAAAAAGCCTGAAAACAACTTGCTGAAATCTATCTATTCAGGGGACATGAGATTTATGAGACCCCCTCACCAATCCCATGACAGGTAAGGAGTGCAAAGAGCACAAAGGATAAGCATAAAAACATCTAAGGGCTTTTCCTTGTTTTTGGGGTTTTTTTTTTTTTTTTAACAAAGAAAGCCTCCAGAAGGCAAGCTTGGTGAAAAACCTGTTTTGGTTTTGCTTTTGGGTTTTTTTGGGTTTTTTTAAGCCTTTTTATTAGATGTCCCTTTTATTCCTAAGAGCAGACAGTATAAAAGGGCAGCCTGGTAGGGGGAAAAAAACCCTGGCAAGAAATGGCTTGTACAAGGGCCACCAGGCACTCACACAAACAGCCCAGCTCCTTTGCTTGGCAAGATGTCAGGCACATCCTTGTCATGAGAATAACTCCCTGGTGAGTCATGGCTGATCCCCAAGGCAGCCCAGGTGCCCATCCCCCCACAGCAGAATCAGTCGCAGAAATCAATGCACCCAGGGCAGGAGAGCCAGCAGGCAGGCTGGCAGGACATAAATTTTATTAACTCCAAGACATGCATTCTATTCTCTGGCCTCACCTTCCTCCTAGTTCCACTCTGCCTCTATCCCCAACCCAAGAAAAAGAGAGAAGTCACCAAAGCAGGCTTCTCTTGCCAGCTCTCCATGGAATATGGCCAAGACATCGGCAACTCAGAGCAGCCCCCAGCAATCAAGAACAACCCACAAGTCCCTAGATTCCTGTTCTTAACCAGTGACTTCTGGTTTGTTTGGTTCCTTTTCTATTCATCCCCAGGGATTTCCCCCTAACCTCTTCCTCCTTCCTCCCTCCTTCCCCAAACCTTCCCCATCACCAACCCTCTGGGGCAGCTGCAGGATTCCAGATTACTTTTATAAGCTTTGCCTACTGGGGTTCCACAAACAGACCCAGAAGACACCAGCCTGGGTGGCTTTCCCAGGAACATAACCTTGATGTGCAGTCAGTTATAACCACAACCCCAGGGTGTGTACAACCTTCCCTCTCCCCTCTCTAGCTCACAGGGCGTAGCTGGAGCTTGATAAATGAGACACAATTAATTGGAGCTGTTAAGGCAGCAGGGAGGGGGCCAAGTGCCTCCCACAAAAGGCGAGCAGAGAAAAATCGCAAGCCACAGAAAGCTCTGAACACAGAAAGGGCATCATAAACAACACATTGCATCTGCTAGGCTCACGGGCAGGTCATCAGGAGTCAAGAGAACCCCCAGAGATCACTTGATCCCAAGATCCCATGGCATGCGGATAGTCAGAGTCACTTGAGAGGCCCCACTCCACACCTGCTGGTCCAGAAGCCCTCTCTGCCCAGAGCCCAGGAATTAATATTTTTAAAAGATACATTCCAAGTGTTTCTAATGTAACCTATTTGCTTATTTGGAGGTCGATTTCCCCACTTCCTGGCAGGAGCTGGAAATAAAGGGACTACTCACTCTTTTGGAGGGAGGGGTAGGGGTTTTGTCACTGGGGGTTGGAGATGGTTGTTAAAACTCTAGAATATACTGGTACATGCTACGATGCGGATGAACCTTGAAAACAATATACTGAGTGAAAAAAGTCAAACACAAAAGGTCACATATTGTATGATTCCATTTACATAAAATGTCCGGAATAGGTAAATCCATAGAGACAGAAAACAGATTAGTTGTTGCCAGGGGTCAGGAGAATTGGAGAGGAGAGAGTAACTGCTTAACGGGTAGGTGGTTTATTTTGGAGTGATGGAAATGTTTTGGAACTAGGCTAGTAGTCACACACCATCGTGGATGCCACCGAACTGTTCACTCTAAAAGGGCTAATTTTATGTTATGTGAATTACACCTCCATTTTTTTAAAGCCTCTATGACCTGTAAAGAACATCATATTTCTCAAGTGCTAATCCAGGACCCACAGGCTCCCACGCTTAAGAAGTGCTCCTTTCATCTCATCTCGAGCCCTCATGCTACCAAAATACACAGTTAGAATGAGTCACGGAGGAGGCAGGCTGGGGACTGGGTCTCTGGCCAAACCGATCCTTCAAAGCGCTGTCAGCAGCATCTGCAGAGGCACAGCATCCGAACGGGCCTCCCTGTCCCGCCATGGAGAGGTGGCTGCAGGCTCAAGGCTAATGTCCACTGGCAGCTCACAACAACCCACACCACCCACACCTTGGCATGCTGCAGTGTCTTTATCACACAGGTCCAAATCCCCCATACATATTGTCTCTCAGTACCTCTGCATCCCCCGGCAATCTGAAGTGTGAAATGATTTGCCTCATATTATTCAGAGTAAGGGGAAGAATCTGCTGCCACCCCATCCTCAAGCTCACGTTGTTATAAATAGAAGGGAGGAAATAAATTGTTTGGATGAAGGTGCTGAGTACTCATGCGTTCTCGAACCGATGAAGTATACATAGAGGCCTGCTAAATGCCAGGCACCCTATAGGCTCTTTAATCATCACCTACCTGTTAGAGCACACTGAGCACTTCTGGGGGAAATCAGGGTTGCACAAGTCTTAACAAACAAGGAGGAGTTTCCAACGAAACCACCAAAATCTGTAGAGCTGTTGAGGC
Organism: Tarsius wallacei; assembly: GCA_963574415.1. Taxonomy (NCBI): domain Eukaryota; kingdom Metazoa; phylum Chordata; class Mammalia; order Primates; family Tarsiidae; genus Tarsius; species Tarsius wallacei. The sequence continues at coordinate 9,640 of CAUYQG010017382.1, forward strand.
TTACTCAGGAGGACAGGGGCCCCTCAAGGGAATGGGTCAAGGATACTCCCCATTCATTCCTTCTGTCATTACCTCTTTCGAATTGGTCAAATCCAAAGATCAGGATGTCCTAGACACCCACAGCTTGCGGTCCTCACAACTCCTACACAGCTTCTTTCCAGAGCACAGTACGAGGACAACAAGTAAAGCAGTCTGATTCATTTCTCTGCTTCACTAGCAGTGAGATACAAAGAAGCATTTTTAAAATTCTACAATATAGTATAAAACAAATATCCTGTCCTTCAACTGGGAGGATGGAGGCAGCCACTAAATCCCCTGAACTACATGACACGCCTGCGGAAACCAAAGACAGACTCCTGTGGTCCAAGAATAACAAGGCTTTCTCAAACCATCCCTTCGCATGGCCTAAATGCTAGGTATGCAAATCGCCTCTCAATGTCCCTTTTCAAGACTGTGTTCTCACTATATTTAGCAAACTTATTATCCTCCTTGGACTCTCCACCTCAGAAGGGGAGCTGAAATCTAGTTTATGAGCACTCCCTGAAGAGAATCCCTGTTCACAGAATCATAACTCACTGGCTTGACTTTCTTGTTTGCTCAAGAACTCATTAACTACTTTGCCAATAAGCTCAGACTGCCCATTTTACAGATGAGAAAACAGAGAGAATGACCTTGGACTAGATCTTAGCATCACTACCATCTCCTTCACCAGAGTCATAACCTCTGCACAGATTTTTAAAATATGCCTTAGCTGGGCGTGGTAGCACGTGCCTGTGGTTTCAGCTACTTGGAAGGTTGAGGCGGAAGGATCGCCTGAGCCCAGCAGGTCGAGGCTGCAGTAGCTGCAAGTGTGCCACTGCACTCCAGCCTGGGCGACAGAGTGAGACTCCAACTCAAAAAAAAAAAAATGCCTTCTTCTTTCTCTTTACCAAAAAGACAATAATCATATTCTCACTGAGTTACAATATCAGTTCAGAGAGACTTCTTTTCCATCCTGATTGATCCTTGGCAGAGAGAACCTCTCCTCTCTGTGTCACTCTGTCCTGGTGAACCAACCCTGTCATAGAGTCAACATGATTTGCTGTTCCAGAAGGGGCTCCCTATTTTAAAAGAAGCTGTGAAAATATCTTTGTCATAAACATACTATCACCCTTAATCTACCAGGTGGTAAGCAAGAAAAATAGGAAAGTATCAAAGGCAGAAGGCACCTGAGAGAGCAGCTAAATCAACTGCTATATTCTGCAAATGAGGTTAAGCTCAGAGAAAAACTTAGAGCTGGTGTTCCATATTGCCTTAAAACACAGGGCCAATGGCCGGGTCAGTGGCTCAGTTTGTAATCCCAGCACTTCGGGAGGCCGAGGTGAGTGGATGGCCTGAGCCCACGAGTTTGAGACCAGCCCGGGCAACTTGGCAAGACTTCGTCTCTACAATAAAAAAATAAAAATTAGCTGGGCGTGGTAGCACACACCTATAGTTCTGGTTACTTAGAAGACTGAGGCAGAAAGATCACCAGAGCCCAGCAGGTCGAACCTGGGGTGGCTGTGAGTGTGCCATTTCACTCTAGCCTGGGCAACAGAGTGAGACTCTAACTCAAAAATAAAAAAAACAGGCCCCCAGTAAAGGGCACACAGGCAGAGCTAGAGTACAGCATGCACCCCTCCACAGTGTTCATGGCTGCTGACCACCCCAAGCCAGGACTCACCTCACAAGAGCATTCCCTGAAGAACCCAAAGCCGTTTCTCTGAGCCCTTTGGGATGCTTCCTGACCACCCACTTTCCCTGACTCTCCTGTTAGGTTCTGTAGCTTTACCATAAATAGCCCTTCATCTTGCTCATTCAATAAATATTTATTGAGCACTTACTATATACCAGATGCTACAGCAGACTTCTAGGTCCTGCCTCAAGGTTCTTAACATAGTAAGGGAAACAGACAAACAAATAATTCCAGGAATGCTGATTAAATTACTGCTGTGAAACAGGGGACCTAACCTCAACCTCATGTGGGGGAAAAAGTGAGGCTTCACTGAAGACCTGACCTGTTCTGATCCCATAAGGATGAAGAGGGAGGAGTTAGGGAAGGGGATGAAGAGGGGAGGCAGAGGAAAGAACCCAGGCCTGAAGAAGAGCAGAGCAAAATCCAGGAGCAGAAGGGACTTGGGACCTGCTGCATTTGAGGAGTCAAAAGATCAGCATGGCCAGGAAAGACCAGGAGAGGGTAAAATTGTATAAGATCTCTAGGTTTAAAACGTAGGAAAAAAGTTCAAAATTGTATAAGATCTCTAGGTTTAAAACATAGGAAAAAAGTTCACAGAAAACAGCTGTGGATCCCTGCCTGAGAGCAAAGATTTCACCAGATGACTTAGCCAGAGAGAAACGTGCCTCAGTAAATTCGAAACAAGTCAGAGGCTGGTTTAAGTCGGTGTCTTCAATTTACTAGCTGTCTAACTGTGGGTGAGTCACTTCACCTTTTTGAGCCTCAAGATAGTCATCTGTGAAATGAGATTAATAATAATTCTTCCCAATTTTTCAAGACCCTCGTAAGAATCAAATGAGATGTAACCCATGAATGTCATTTCATAAACTTCAACGTGCTAAAACATTTCTTTTCATTACCAAATGGCTCTCTACCAAAATAAGCCATTCTTCACAAAATGGCTTCACATAAAACATTAACATTAGCGTGAGGCCTAAGAGCAAGCAATGACATATATAAAATGACAAAACACTTCATGCTTGAGTCACACTCAGAGCTAGTGGTCAAATGAAGCTCTCAGGCAGTTTTCTCATCGTTCCACAGCTGAACTCAGAAACCTGGGGTCCCCAAGGGTCCGATCCAGAGGCGACATTGTTTTCTAGCACTTCCCTAACCCCAAGGGAAAGCATTTAGACACATCCCAGCACCGGAGGCCTCAAGACCATACCAGTGGCTTCTTGCCCACCCTGTGAAAGAGGCTATAAAGGAGAGGGGACAGCACATCAAACCCAGCAGCATGGCCGATTTCTCAGTAGATGCCCCTGAGCTTCCAGGAGGCAAGGCCTGGGCGAATGCCCCACAGGCGTACAGATGAATTCCCCCACCTTTGTTTTGATACCTCTTTCACTGTCCAACTCACCACATCCACTTCTCCATTTTTCTCCTCTAGTGATTCAAGGCCCTGTTTCTGCGGCAACCCTCCCATCACACCTTGCCAAATTCAGCAAACCACGTGCAAGGTTAACTGCAAGATTTTTTTTTTTTAACTACGCAGAGAGCGAATTTCAGGGAACTAAATATACACAGATGAGGTAAGTACAAGGTCCAGAGTCTCAGGTTACTCAATTAATTGAGCACAGGTTTAAAACATTCAAGTCTTTCCAAACACTCCCAGTTTCACAGGCCACTCGCCGGCTCTGTTCCGTTCCCACTCCCTGCCATCTGGGGTTCCTCTGCTGAGATTCTTGAGCAGACCAGCTCAAGGCCCCAGACTCCAGGGCAGACTCTCATGGAACTATCTCGCATGTGTCCCCTGAGCTAATAAAGAAATGGGACCTTTCGCTATATGGTTCCCTAACTACATAGCTTGACATCTCATTGGCGCCCAGTAAAGTCTTCGCCACAGTCTCTGAACTAGCTCTTCTCCTTAGACAACTTTTTTCCTTTCTTTTTTTGTCAGGGCCTCACTCTGTCACCTAGCTTGGAGAGCAGTGACACAACTATGGCTCACTGCGGCCCCGACCTCCAGGGTTCAAGCAATCCTCCTGCCTCAGTATTCCAAGTAGCTGGGACTACAGGCATGCACTATCATGCCCAGCTAATTTTATTTTTAGTAGAGGCAGGATCTCACTATGTTGCCCAGGCTGGTCTTGAACTCCTAGGCTCAAGCAACCCTCTCTCCTCGGTCTGGCAAAGTGCTAGGATTACAGGCATGAGTCAGTGTCTGGCCCCCAGGTGGCTTTTAACCCAGACCCTCAAGGCTCAATCAGATTATCCTGGCTTTTCCCAATTCCTCTGGGCACAGAGATTTCCTAAGAGTTAAAAATTTCATCATGACACTACGGCTCAGTTCACTGGCTCACCAAAGTAAGAACCTTCATACCACTAACATATTAAAATCCTGACTGGGGGCCCACTCACTGGTCCACACCCACATTTACTTCACATAAGAATCACCCTAGCCTAGTCATCTTCCCCCAGAATTTCTACCCAAAAAGCTGGTCTCTTTTCTAAATAATAGAGTCCATACCAGTTACCTTCTTTATTTAAAAACCAAAAAAAAAGGAGGGGATAATAAACAACATATTGGCCCCTACATGGCACAAAACACATTTGATATACATGCATCTTTTTATTGCCCTTGTCTGCCACTCAGATTTGGGGATATAATCACATCAGCTTGCCTTTCTGAGAATTCGTAGCTGTGTTTTGAATCTAATTCAAGGGACTGGAGATAAATCATCGTGAAGGGTCCTGATTTCCCAAGCTAAGAGCCTGCAGCGGCAGCAATAGCAATGGCATGCTAAGTTAAAAGGTCAGCCGGGAAGAGAAGGAGGTATATATGCAAAGATGAAGACCACACGGCTGTAGTTTTCATCTTCATGCCAGCCTGGCGGGTTGAAGGGATGAAAGACAGACCCAGCTACATCGAGGTAAGTCATCAAGAGCACAGGAAGCCGAGGGCAGGGCAGGAAGATGGTACCACTGTTAAGACGCTGTTTCCATCTTTCACTGCCAAAGAGAAGGTGCAAGTCTGCACACCACCTCAGCAAAGCCCAGATACAAGTGTGCTGCCTGCCCAAGGCTAGATGACAGGTGAAGGCACAGAGGTAAGTCCTGTGAATGGCCAGTCTTCGCTGCTTGCTGCCTAAGGGATGAGAAGGAAGCAACCGTGCAGAGGCATCCCCTAGAGATGACCACTGGACCCACTCCGCCCCGTCTCGCCACTCTCCCCTCCCACCCTGGTCCCCTGGTGCATTCCTACCTAGGAAAAAGAAGGGCCACTGCCTCCCCACACTCATCTTGGCTGTCAGCAGTCGCTGACACCTAGGGTTTAGACTAAAGCCCTCCACTCTCGCTTTCACTCCCCCTGTTTGCAATGTGAACAAATGCAGACCTTTGCTGTAACTCCTCTCCTGGGGGAAGCAGAAGTTGCCTACCTCTAGAAAAAGAGGCCTCTCACAACCCAGCAAAGCTGTGCTCTCTATATAGTAGCCTGGGGGCCACATGTTGCTATTTAAATTCATTAAAATTAAATGAAAGAAAATTCAATTCTTCAGTCACATTTGCCACATTTCAACTGCTCCACGGACCCATCTGGTTAGTGGACGTGCTGGACAGCACAGCTATAAAATAGAATATCATGGTCACAGAAAGATCTCGCGAACAGTTTATGTTGGAAGATCTGTCATGAGGCCAGGAAGATAGGATCTTCCAGTTCTTGGCTAGCAACAGTGAGAGCGGCATGGATGTTACCATTAGAATTAACAATCACCCAGTGGGGAACAGAACTTTGTAGTTACTGTTTTAACACACTATTGTGCTTGTGATTGTAATGAAGTCCTGTTCTTATGGAAGTCACCCCCAAATGCACAAAGCATTCCTCATGTCATAATTTAAAAACTGGGCATCACACAATAACATAGGACAAAACTCAAATCTTGATCTTGATCTGTATCCCACCCCGACTTTTCTGGTTTTTGGCATCATTGGACACTTCAATGCTAGAAGGCTGCCCATGCCACTTCTTCGAAGGCCCAAGGTTCACAGGTCGATAAACCAAGAAATTAGGTCAAAATTAACTGTGGCTCATTTTAAATTGAGGGAAATTGATTTCTGCATGTACGTGGCTGGACTGAATATGCCATCTGCCAATGGATTCTTGCATACCTAGAGAACACACAAGAAGGTCCCGGGTTCCTTAACAAAGAGAATGCCTCACCCCATAGCCCAGACCACTTCTGGAGAAATACTAAGTCCTGAATATTCAACCCAAAATGTAGTGAGCTCTCCTTTACTTTCCATCACATTTATTTACATCCAAATAAAGAGAAGAAAGGTCAGTGTAACACGCCAGGTTTTCTATGCAATAAACTCTCAATTATCTGCATCCGAATTATTGTCAGAAATTCTAAACTCCAAACTGGCTTTCTCTGAACACAGTTATGCCAGCCATTTCCCATAACAGCAGATCAAAGAATGCAAACTCATTTTAATATTCACCTAAGCAAAATTTAATTAGGAAGGTAAACGAATGTTTAAAAAAAAAGACTAAATAAATACAGAGCAAAGGCAAATAGATTATTTTTTGGATTACCTGCTCTCCAGGTTATCAGAATGCCCGTGTCCCTCCATTACAGAGGATGGGACAAGGCTGGCTTCATCTATCTCTGCCCTGGGATTAAACGATGACACTATAAAGATGGCTGTCATCCCTAAGGAGAAACAACCAAAATCTGATAATGGAATGTTCCTACAACATCTATCTTTTGCCTTGGGATGTTTGATGCTGTAAGTATCTGCCTTATGGATCCCAGGTCTCAAAGCAATTTATTAAGCATACCATTAACTTCATTCTACAGAATATTAAGAAAACACTCTCAAAAAGAACACAAGCTAAAACCAAGTTCTGTGATCTCTCTATTCTAATGCTTTTATAGGCCTGGACTCTGCTCTACATCTCAAGGGAACTGCGCCCCAGCATTTCTCCAAGTTATAAGAGGGCTACCTGATGCAGCCCTGGTCTGCAGGAACCCTTGAAGTGAAATGAGGAGGATTTTTTTTCCCCACCCGGCCTGGAGAAAAAGCAACCATTTATTTTATACTAAGACATTTCAGGTAACTCCCTGACAATTCACCATCCTAACGCCACAAATACATTTTGCAGCTAAAGTGAATCTTATTATTTACGACACCAGGGACTACAGATAACAGAAAGAAGCCACGGATAATTCAGGTTTCAGATGTTATGTGCATGCATGTTATATGTATAGTTCTGAAAGGATATACAAAAAACGATGACAATGGATGGCAACTAGAAAGGAGTCCTGGGTGAACTGAAGGCACAAAAATTTACTTGTCACTATATACTCTTTTGTAAAATGTTGTTTTGTAAGCATGCATTAAGTACTGAAGGCTAAACAAACACACTGGATGGCTTTTCATTTCATCCCTTGAATTTCCACATCCTTACTCTTCTCACCATTCCCCTTTCTTTCATTTCTTCCGCTGCTCAAAGCCTCCACCTTCTGTGCCTCAAGACATGCAAGATATTAACTAACTAAATAGCGGCAGGAGACTCAGCATAAAACTCAGCAAGAAGAGATGCCAAGTGGAACCAGGAAGAGTTTTTCAAGGTCACATCCCTTAACAAGCCAACTCAAGACACCAAGCATGCCTTCACCTACAGAGAAGCCAACCTGAAACAGCAAATGCTTTCCCTTCTCATCTTCTTTGGAAGCATACAGGTCAAACATCCTGACTTCAGAATCAACCAGCCAATTCTTTCCCAAGCAAGTGTATCATGCAAGAATCTACTCAAAAGAGATCTAAAGCTAAACAGTATTCCAACCGAAAAGGAGGCCCTTTGTCCCAGGGCCTTGAGCTGTAATAGACACTTTATTTTCAGTCTCAAATCAGGACACTGAATACTCCCTGGCCTCTAAAATGTAGGAATTATGAAGAGAGAGTCTGTTGGAAGGAAAATAAACCTGTAAATCCTGTTAGGTGTTGTGCTTCATTCCAAAGGATTTTTCCCCAAAACAATACCATTAGCATAAACCAATATGACAGCTCTAAAAGGGAAGATTCTGTAAAATCCCAGCTCTTCAATCAAAATAATTCCCAAATAGCACAGGAAAATCAGGGTTCCACTCCCTGTGGGCCATTCCATTTGTATCCTCGGTACCCAGTGAGCCAAATCATTTTCACTATCCATTTGTGGGGCTCACCACAGTCCTCCTTGTAAACACCTTACATATAATGTCTTTGTACCCTCCAGGCCTCCCTTCTTCCAGGAGTACAGTTAGTCCACAAATACTCATTAAAGGACTCCCAAGTGTCAGCAAAACACAGAAGAAAAGAACTTGATCTATACCTTCAAGGAGCAAGGAATGAGGCAGTTAAGTACAAGGCAGTAAGTGCTGCATTCAAGCTCAAAAGAACTCTTCCCACCAAAGCCTGGGAATATCAAGAGGTATTCCTTGGATGTTAAATAATAGAACAGGGGTTTTCCAGGCAAGGACAAGAGCAGGGAAAGGCCATGTCAGGCAGAGGAAAAAGCAAGCATGCTGGCACAGAGGTATGGAGCTGAGATGAAATCAGGAAAAAAATTCAGCATGGCACGAATCAGGGAATTCCCCTTCTTGGACTGGGCCTTTTATAGCAGGGACTCAATATCTGCTGGCAAATTGTTTTCACCACTATTACCATATTTTCTTATTACAAACAGGCATCTAAGTAACCATGGCGGTAGCCAGTCCCCACATTAGAGAATTTTAGAAGGAATATGGTCAAAATAACTAAGCCTAGTTTATTCCAGAGGTTAGAAAAGCAGGGAATAAAGAACTGACATTGGCTGCAACACAGGGCTCTCTCTCAGATACAAATACTCCCCTGCAAAAGCCTTCCTTTCTCTTCTCCCTGAAGCGGATGGCCTTTACATCACCCCTAGGGCTTCTTCCTTCAAGCAGCTTCCAGCCCCAATCTGTGCTGCCTGCGTCCTCTTAACCTCACTCAAAGGTCAGAGGGCAAGAAGCTGCAGAGTGTCTGAGCCCACCACCCTTATCACCCCATCTCCCATACCCTCCATATCACAAAGCCCACTCATGGACAATGTAGAGTTGCGGCTGGTTTATTGTGTCTGTGTTTACTGGTCCCATCTCCGTATATTTACATGCCTGAATCTGCATCTGCTTTATCTCCTCCATATATTGTAAGTTTTCTGAAAGCAGGAATGAAATCTTATCCCCCACCCCATCTGCACCCCCCTAGATCCACATGCAATTCAAGCGGTACTGTCAGAAAACACTGTGATTCCTTAGGTTTAAAAGTTGCAAAGGAGGAAGGCCGAAGTACAAAGCGGAACTTGGCTTAAACTAGAAGTAGAATGACCATCCAGATACCTTTGAGAGTGAAGGTGGCACTATTCATAATCAGCAAAGACAACTTGTTAACCAGGTCTTCCCCAGGAAAAACAGAGGCAAATGGTCACGCTTGCTAGAAAGGTCATTCCAAATAGATGTTAGTTACTCCAGAGCTCCAAGAGAACCCCAAGCCCCTTCAGTTACCGATTCCTGTGCTTGCAGTCTGAAAGGACTGCACCAGATAGAACTTGCAGCAGAAAGCCCAATACCCAGAAGTTCTTCCTTTTATTTGACTCAAATCCTTAAAGATTCAAGCTAATCCCACTGGCATAGGCAGCCACAGAGGAGAGGAAACACAGTCCTGCTCCCCACCCTTTGGTAGGAATTCCTCATTATGAGTTCCACAGCTGGTTCGCCATCATTCAGCTGAACCAAACTCAATCTGGCTGACCAGAAACAAAAGCCGAGGTTTTGGAGTCACTCCCAATGAGAACAGAATTCATCTCCAACTCGTCCAGCATCTCCTGGAGCTTTTCACAAACCAAACCCAAGGAAGAAATGGCACCTGTGTGCTTATTTTTGAAACCAGAAAGCCCTTTCCTCAACCAAAACTGTAACTTCAGGGGACCTGAGCTCTGGGAAGGATTGTCTCCCATCACCACCTCACTCCCAGGCTCCAGAGTGCTGAATTCAAAAGTACAGCACAGCTGGGCTGACTGGAGAAACCCAATGAGCAAGGGGACATCTCCTCCTCCCTCCCCCACCTTCCAACAGTCAAATGCTTGTATCCCTGTTGAGAGCAAAGACCTTACTGAACTCTTTTCAACAACACAAAAAGTAAGTTTCAGATGGGGGTGGGGAAGGGAACAAGGATCTGGGCCCAAGAAGAACCCAGTGTTCATGCCCCAGCAGCCTATGCCCACCACCTGTGCCAGTACACACTCTTTGCCCAGGGACTGATAGTGGATGGAAGTCTAACGTTCCCACCCACTCACCACCAACCTTCCCCCCTTTATAGCCATATATATTTTATTTCAGAAAGGAAGCAAGTAAACAGCACTATATAAAAACAGGGTGACTATAATCAATCAAGGGTCATTGAGACAATGCAGACCAGGCAACTCTTCCTGGTTTGACCTTGGATTAGTCACTTCACCTTTCCAAGTTTCAGTTTCTTCACCAACAAAATGACACAACAGGATGACATGGTTTATAAGGTTCTTCCTGGATCCAAGGGTTGAACGTTTAACACTCTATATTTCTCAGAGAAATGACTAAAGCAAAATCAGTGAAGAAAAGCAGAACTCAGGCTAACCTTTTAATTTCCACTTTGAAAGGGAACAATTTGACTCTACGAAACATACGTATTTACCACCTCTGCTGGTCCCACTTTTTCTCTCCCACCGACCTTCTAGTTTTGCTGATGTCAATGTTAACTGCAGGACTGGGAGTCTCATGAGGCAATAACACGGTCAAATTAATTCTGCCAGAGCTGATACTAACCTACAAACTCAGTTTGCAATTCCTAGCAGTAAGTCTGGCCATAAAAGTGAAATTCGTGTTACTTATGATCTAATAAACCCATTGCCTGGATAGAAATAAATCACTTACAGAATAATAATGCCCACCAAATTTCTTGCAGTCTTTTCAAATCCCCATGTGCCAAGAGGCATATGCCAGCCCAAAATAAAGTCAACATCTCGAAGGAGGTGGGGGAGTCAATATCTCAAAGGGTGGAGGAGGAGGAATAGATAGAGTCTCACACAGTCACACAAAAAATTAAAAATTCAACCCTTAGACACACACACACACACACACACACGCACACCTCTTGTTTTGACTGCACAGATACAGTCGACAAGCCTTCAGGTTTGCCCACCTTTATTGTGGTTAATAATGGTAAGTGTGGAAACCCCCTCCTTCTGCTGTTCTGTGTAAGTGTACTGCAACTGCAGGGTGCTCGCCTCCACTGCCAACTGATGCTACACTAAAGAAAGCCCGTTTTTTGTTTTTTGGTTGTTTTTGATTTTTTTTTAAATCCAGATGTAAAATGAAGCTGCACCCCTCCTATACCGGCCAGAAACTACCTCGGTCGGCACCCACCCTGGGGCAATACGCAGGGCACCCCGCGAGTTCCCTGGAATACGTTTCTAAAAATCGACAGGAAGAAGGAAACATCAATGCGATTCAAGTGCTGACGGTTGTACTCCTACGGGGGGAAAAAAACAAATGCAAGCCGGGAAGTCCCCAGTGGTGCCTGCACCTGGGAGGCGACCGCAACGGAGGGATGCGGGGGTGAGGAAGTGCAGGGAGAGGGAAGACCCGGAGGGAGGCGGGTTGCAGAGCCGCTCACCTGTCCGTACACCTTGATGGGCTCGGGCTGCAGGGCAGCGCTCCGTCTCCTCCGGAGCGGCTTCTCGTCGGCGCGGCTCGCCCCCCGGGCATCCCCGCGCGCCCACAGCCGCAGCTCGCGCGGGTCGCCCTGCACCACGAGGAAGCCCCGGTCCTGGGGCAGGGGCGCGCGGCCGCCGTGCAGTCGCTGCGTCCACACCTCGCAGAGAGCCCAGGGCGGCAGCAGGGCGACCAGGGTGAATAGGAAGGGGAGTCGCGACTCCCTCCTGCTGCTCCGTGTCGCCATGTTCGGGCGAACGCTACTGCAGGTGGCGCCGCCGCCAGGAGAGAATGTGCAGCGCGAGGCCGGGCGAGCGGCTGGGCCGGGGCCGCGCGCGCCGCTCCCGGGGCTCCAGGCCGCCCGCGCCGCTCGGGGCCGCCCCGCTGCGCCCGCCGCCGCCGGGGCCCGCTGGGGTCGGCGCGGCGCCGTCACGTGTGAGGCTGGCAGCGCGTCCCCTTCGCGCACTTTCTCCGCTCGGCGGCGACTCCGGCCCCTCCCCTGCCCGGGGATGGGGAAGTCAAGGCAGCGAGCGCCCGCGAGGGTGCGTCCCCTTCCCGGCGGGCGCACCTCCTCGCTCTCCCTGCAGGGACGAGGAGTAGCGTAGGGCTCGCTCCTTTGCGCTGGAGTGAGTTGCCTCCTATGCGGGGTCGTGTCGAGGTCGTCCTAAGCCGTGGCCGGTCTCCTTTCCTGACTGCACAGCCCCACCGTCCCGCCGCGCGACCACCTCCCCCGGCCCCGGCCTCATCCCCCACCTCCGAGGGAGAGCCCAGAGCCAAAGAATTCGCTCCGAGCACACAAGGGACAAATAAGAGCCCAGATGAGCCCGCCCCATTGGGAAACTCACATAGTTTCAACTACTCCGGCACCAAAACGTATTTGAAGTGACCACAGCCAAAAACCAGCCTTGATCAAGCTAAAGCGCCCCCCACCACCACCATCCCAGCCTCAAGCACGGTGAATATACACCGTGCGCAGAGGCAATAAAAACAAGGGTGCATCTAACAAGGAGCTCCCCACACCTGGACAATTACACAGCTATACAATATGTCCTTGCACGCCTGAACACCTATGCGGGGCAAAGGGCTCCAGCAGTGGCCTGCTTGTGAGTCCTCCGGTGATCAAGCGCTGAGCCACCCTGCCTTACCAGTCTGGTCAGCCCGCAGCCAGGACAGGGGCAAAGGCCCAAACGAGGGAGGACACACTTTAAATTGACCCTCACTCAGCTTGAAGAGCCAGATTCTCTGAACCAGGAGGTAAAACTTCTGCCATGGGAACTGCTAACGCACACTAAGAGGGAAATTTGTTTATTTTTTGTAGGTTTGTGGGGGCAGCCAAGGTGTATGTACTACAACCTCCCCTGTTTCATTTTATGTTTCACTGCCCTCTGGACTCAGATTCTGGTTTTTGGTAAGAATAAACTCAGAGCAGGGCTGAAGGAGAGACCACCTCTATTGCTACATACAAGCCTCTGGTTTAGAGGAAGATGAGGATGGTCAGTTCAGTTTCCCAAAAAATGCTCCTTAACAAGCCACTGCAGGTGGATTCCTACCCCTGCCCACTCTAGTGCTTTCCAGTTAGCTTGCAGAGTCCCCTTCCTCTACCCAGGACCACTACTGACAACCTGCCAAAGGCAGGCCACCCCTTCCCTTAAATCCAGCATTCTTAGCACCTACCCCACCTTGTGCCAGACTTGCTGGATACTTGGTTCTCCAGTCTCCCACCTCCTCCCACTCCTGATTTTCTCTCCCAGTCACATGATGTCTTTCTATCCATCTCAACATAATTACAGAACCACCCAGTTCTCCCACCAGGTAAAACATGCATCCTCTATGCTAATTACCCTGATTTGATCATTATGCATTGTGTACAGACACCAAAATATCACATTGTGCCCCGTAAATATATACAATTATTATGTGCCAATTAAAATAATAATTTAAAAATAATTTTTTTAAACAGCATCCTCTAGGAAAGCTACTGAACCACTACCACCTCCCACTTCCCATCTAGACCAGCATTGTCTGGTCAGTATCACCTTACCAGGAGTGGACCACACGGTAATCTCCCAAGAGCAGCAGCAAAGTTGTCTCTATCCCCATTTAGCTCCCAGGAGAAAATGAAGGAAACATGGCTAGAGTCAGACACCCTATAGATGATTCAATTACTATGTGTTGAATATATTTACTGAGAACCTTCTCTATAAGAGCAAGTGTCAGAGTGCCTGCAGATAACAGAGATAATAATCTCTCTAAGTGTGGATTTGAAGGTAGAGAACTGGTTTGCCCACACAAACTGCTGACTTGAGGTTCAGATGACAATTTGCACAGAAGGATTAGTAGGGCAGCTGCTTGCTCATTTTGATTTTGATTTGCAACTTGGATGCTGAAAACTGGCAAGAATATTCAAACATGGTTATTTTGCTGCCTGCAAGCCCTCCTATCTAATCATTATCTATGTTGCAAGTCATTCTCAAGTGGATAATCAGCAACCCCTGAGACTGTGTGTGCTGCACAACCATAAGGCACAGTGGAAAGACACAGAATTTTGAGTCAGAAGGTCCACTTTCTAGCTATCGAGACTTGGCCAAACTTCCCCTGAGTTTCAACGTTCTCATCTGTAAAATAAGGATATTAATCCCTATCTATCCTATAGGACTGCTGAGAGTATCTGATGAGATAATGTATATAAAATATTTGTGCAAACTGTGAAGGACCCCAGACAGGAACAGTGCATTCGGGTGGCATTAGAGAGACATAGAATATAATCCTGGGTTTGCAACTAAGTTATTGCATGATTTTGTCGTGACCATCTCGCTTCTCTGGACATTGGCTTCTTCATAAGTGAAATGAAAAGAGACCCTGTAGCCCTGTCCATTCCCTTCCCCTTCAGGACCCCCACTAGGACGTGACATAGGAGCAGCCACAGGAAAGGTCATCTAGGACGGGAGTCAGAACTCCTGGGATGAGTGGAGTGTTCCTCCCAGCTTCAAAACCAGCTCTGGGTTGTAAACAAGCCACAACTTCCTCTATCCCTCTGAAATAACATCAAAGTAGAGTGTCGGTTGAGGGCAGTACCCCATCTTCCTCTACCCCAACTTCCCCAAGGCTTTGCTGTGATGCTACCCAGCATCATGATGAAAATCAACATGCACAGTAATTAATGCTAGACTCACAGCCATGTATAAAAAAAGTCTTGAGCCTTTGTCAGACTTTGCCCTCCTCCATCCTTCTGTCCATCCTAGGCCGTTGGAGATGGGGCTAGAGGAAAACCACAGAGGTCACAGTGTCCCACTTTTTATCCAGATGGAGTCATGTTTAAAATAGCAACAAGGACAGCCACGAAGAGAAGAGAGAAAAAAAAGTCCCAAAAGCTTAATTTGACTTCTTTCTATTCTTTCTTACCCTATGGTCTTCCCACAAGTCTATGTTTCTGGCTAGCCAACTTCTCTTTATCCTTTATGGTTTTAGAGCAGTATCCCTTGGTGCCTAGGCTGGGTTATGGCATTCACTCTAAGTATCCTTTGACACTTCCTGTCTGGTCACATTGCTCATTTAGTTTTATCTTTCTCTTAAACACCAAGCAGCAAAACCAATGTGTCTTATTCATGTCTATGTTCCCAGTGCCCAACATACTCCTGGCACATGGTAGTACCCAATGATATTTATAAGATGCATGCATATGAATGAAGAGAAGAGGGGACACCCCCTTTGACTAGGGTTGGTTAAGAGGCCAATGGAGTTAAATCTCAGATCTTTTCTTATCAACATCTGCTCCCACTTCTTTTTTCTCCTGTTATGGTCCAAGGAATACTCGGCTACTCCTCTTGATACCAATAAATCAAAGGGGGCAGGGAACTAGTAGAAAGAAGCTTATGTCTGAGTTCAAATTCAGGGAGCAGAGCCAGACTTGAAGTCTTTCTAAAAGGTTCTGCTCCCCCTCCAGACTTTTACAGTTCACTTTTGTAAGTCCAGAGTTATACCTATACACTAGCCACGTGACCAGCAGAGCATTGTATAGAACTTGAGTTGTTTATCAACAGTGACATTTCTTGGTTTAGACTTCCTGGTGCCAGGTATCAGAGGTATCTCATAGCTTTTATCAGTACGCCCCCAGCATAAGTGTTAATCAAGCTTGCCGTCAAGTAAAGGGAATTTACAAAGCCTGAGACATCATACATTACACAAAAGTTATACAAATCACAAAACTTATTATTACATTGATATAACAGTTATACAAATCACAAGGTTAATGATTACATTGATACTATATTATTCAAACTTATCACCACTCAGAAAAGGGGAGTAAGTGGGGATTTGCATCTTTAAGTTGATTGGGCATAGACTACAGGAAATCAAGGATCCCCTGAAGCTACTTGGTGAGAGTGCAGAAGGGATAAGGGGGCAACTTTTATTAGCTCTCTGGAATATTGTTCAAGAATATACAGAAGCTCTTGAGCCCTTGCCATGACCTTCTCTAGGGGCTGTGACAATATGCAGAGACATTAGCAGGTCTCTGAGTCACACAACACGACCAGAATCATTAAAGCAGAAAAGGGACCCTCCTGCCCTTGCGGTGGTAACATTATTCTCTCTTCCTTATAACTTGGTCAAATAACTACCATTCGCCTCACCAGCCAGGGTAAAATAGATACACCCTCTTGCCTCAAAGTAATAACTTCTTTTCCTGCAATTGCCAAAAACTACTTTAGTTAAAAAAAAAAAAAAAAGTTCATGATAATTGATGAAGTTTAAAATACAAAAACGCACTCAGAACATAGAATAACCAACTTATATTCTCACTCTCGAATAAATTAAATTCAAAGAGGAGGTTCTGGAAATAGCAGTAACTTACTTTTGCTTAGCAGTGATTTACATTTCCATGGCATTATAACAGCATTATCTATCTCATGTCATCTCACAGCAATCCTTTGAAGTGGACCACAGCGAGCATTACTGTCATCCCCATTTTATAGACCTTGAGCATTGAAGCTCAGAAAGAAAAATTACTTGATCTGCCCAAATTTACATAGGCTTACTAACTTACAGTTTCTGCCACATCTGATACCTCCCTTAGGAAGAGAAGAGTTGGTGTTTCAAATCCTAGGCCTGGTGGAACAATGAGAACCAAGGTGGAAAGGAGGGAAGAGAGTGACTACAGACCTCACTTTCTTCACTGTTCAGCCCTGTTTTAACCAGCACTATCTCTCTTCTCAGGTACCTAGCCTAGGTGAGATGCTGCATTCACTTTGCTCTTTTTCCTCAGGCCCTGATTGGGCCAAGTGGACAGGAATGTTAATTGTTACAGAATTCACAAATCCAATTCTTTTTTCTACATTTTTCTAAGAGAGAAATTTAACAAGGGATTTGGCTTCCAAAGTGGTTCAAAACCTGTGAAAGAGCTCAGGCTTGAGAAGCTGCCCTCCATTGCTTACCCTTGACTATCCTTGATACCTCAGAAACTCAACTTCGTGACCTACAACAAGAAAACATTTAGACCTTTGTCACAAAGTGTCAAGTGAAAAGCTAGAAACTTGGTTATTTTTATGTAGACACAAGGACAAAACCTCCTGACCACACAAGGGTTTGCTGAGGGTCTCTGAGAAATCATCTCCTTCCCTGTAAATACAGAATAGGACTCCCCCTCAGGTTTAGAGTGAACTTGAGGATTCTTTGAAAATCCCCGAGTAATTGCATATCAAGGCTTGTATATGCTTCACTTGGAGCATTTGCAATACATTAACTGGGTGAGCATGGCTTTAGGCACAGAAGTGCCAAGGGACATGACCAATCAGTTTGGACAAAACACACTTTATTTATTTATTTATTTATTTTGAGTGGGAGTCTCACTCTGTCGCCCAGACTGGAATGCAGTGGCCGCTCCCAGCCACCGCAGCCTCAACCTGCTGGGCTCTGGCGATCCTTCCGCCTCAGCCTTCCAAGTAACTGGAACTACAGGCGCGCGCTACCACGCCCGGCTGATTTTTGATTTATTGTAGAGATGAGGTCTCGTCAAGTTGCCCAGGCGGATCTTGAACCCGCGGGCTCAGGCAATCCACTCACCTCAGCCTCCCAAAGCGCGGGGTTACAGGCTGAGCCACCGAGCCCGGCTGACACAACACAATTTAAATGTAATGCTTTATTTCAACAGATGACTCCATGCTAGCAGGACAGGGAAAGTCAGGCTAGCTTTTAGGCCCACCTCTCCCAGAAATATTCTAACAGAGACCTAGGTTGCCCAGACCCCTTTTCTATCCTACACCAGTCAAAATAGATCAAGATACCCCCCTTCAGCCACTGCTAATTTATTAACTAAAAGGCTGCTTTTTGTTGTTGTTGTTGTTGGAGTCCCACTCTGTCACCCAGGCTGGAGTGCAGTGGCATGCTCACGACCACCCCAGCGTCAACCTGCCAGGCTCTGGCAATTCCGTCTCAGTCTTCCAAAGAGTCAGAACTACAGGCGCGCGCTACCACGCCCGGCTAATTTTTTGATTTATTGTAGAGATGCGGTCTTGCCAAGCTGCCGGGACTGGTCTTGAGCCAGGGAGTTCAGGCAGTCTACCTCGGCCTCCCAAAGTGCTGGGATTATAGGCTGAGCCACCAAAGGCTAGTTCTTGACCTCTTCCCAGATTTCCAATCACCTCAGAGGTCCTGGAAACCTGTTTTATGCCTCTCTTAAGATGTTCACCATGTCCTGCTTTCCATGATAGCAACCATTTTGGTTCTTACCTCCTTTTCTATATTGTAATTAGGTCTTTGAGCCTATTCCCCTCTCTTGCACTAAATAGAAACAGATTGTATCCTACTGAATTGAAATGAAAATGAGGAGGGGGGTGGAAGGAAAGGATTGCCCCCACCCCCAAACCTCACACCCTTTGGCAGTTGGTTCTGGAAGGAAAAACAATTTTGAATTAATGCTCTAGAGAGACTGAATTTTTCATCCTAGCTTTCACTCCAAAGGCTGCCAGGAAGACCACCGAGGACCTGTCAGTACCAGGGGAGCCAGCCTGGCCAAGAAGGGAGTCCTTTTGTTGCACTGCATTTTTTTTTTTTTTTTTTTAAGTTGGAGTCTCACTCTGTCGCCCAGACTGGAGTGCAGTGGCCGCTCCCGGCCACCGCAGCCTCAACCTGCTGGGCTCCGGCGATCCTTCCGCCTCAGCCTTCCAAGTAGCTGGAACTACAGGCGCGCACTACCACGCCCGGCTAA